>CM077830.1:5961364-6241742 GCA_039720395.1 Liquidambar formosana
GAGTCTTGAATGACATATTAGTGGAATAATGAATTGCTTGGGCATTTTTGTTAAATGTGGTTAGCTTATTGTATGCTTACATCTGTTTCTCTCTTTTAAAAAGATTGGCTTGATTGGACGTGTATGGTAAGCAATTATATCGTTCTAGTTAAATAAATTTGTTACTGTTGATTACATTGGGTACCACTCCAAGGACTGAGATTTTACCTGCGTACATGTTATTGCCACTATGCATCTCCTACATGTTATAGATGTGGTCAAACCAATCTTAGTTTCAAATTTAATTCACCAGTTCTCTCTATACTAGCTTCACTAAGCAAGATTAATAATACTCACTGGCATTGGAAAAAAGTTTACATTTTCACCCAGGGCTTATGTTTTCCTCCTCAACATAATTAACTTATATTATTTATATATATACGTACACATTCACGTATCCCCGTACCCGTATCCCATTTTTGGATCCTTTTTGGCCGAGTCCCTGTATCCTAAATTTAAAAATTTGATGAGTCTGACTCCTAGACATACACCTGCACCCATACCCGTGTAACATAGGCCCTAGGTACCTGTTTATTCTGAATGTGCACAGGTCTGGCAATCATCTCACATGGGTTGATAGGGCTCATCAGATAGCTGGTAAATTTCTCAAAACGATGTGTGTGAAATTTCAAGGGCTTCTATTTTTTTCACTAATTATATTCTTAGGGCATTTTTCCTTTTCAAATTTATTAATCTCATAAGAAAATGCCAAATGGGCAGTTGATGTGCCAAATTACATATGATATAATTTAGGTCGGAGCAAACATATTTTGCAATTGAGCCATGTCATTTCATCTAGGTTGAAACTTCTGTTTTAGTTGGTAAAGTTTTTTAGTTTTACAGAAGTCTATAATGATGTTAGTATCATTAGACGTGTTTCAGCCTTGCGAAGTGTATAACATTGCTTGCACCATTTACAGTCCACAATCAGTGAGTTTGCTTCAATATCAGATAAAGAAGTGGTCACAAGGTTCTTCAAGACTACAATGCAGAAGCTTCTGAGGGCAACACAAGAGGCTAGCAAAGCAGAGAGGTCTGGAAATTCCAATTCTGTGCAGATTGACAATTCGTCGAATGGAAGTTCACCTTCACTTGTGAGGTAGATTTCCCTAACTACAATTTTCTATATTGCACTTGTACTCTTTACAGATATTTGATCTGTTATTTATCAGTTTCAACTAGGAATTACTAAATAACCTTTTGACTAAAAAATGTGGAGTGTTAAATATGTTTGGTTGGCATGACTTTGACAGCCTAATTTTTCCTTCACTGTAATTGCAGGGCGCAGTTATTAGACCTTGCTGTATCACTTCTGCCTGGTTTGAATGCCAAAGAGATTGATTTATTATTTGTTGCTATAGAGCCTGCATTACGGGTATGTTAATGTTTCTACATTATTTGGTTATTCCACTTTGTTGTACATGAAGGAAGCTTCTATCAGCATCATTGGAACGATTGAAGTAATTAAGAGAAAGATATTCCTGAACTGCAGGACGTTGAAGGTTTGATCCAAAAGAAGGCATATAAAGTTCTTTCAGTCATCCTCAGGGTAAGTTATTTGTTGCAAAATTTTATTATGCATTTTCATTATATCACTGCATTTATTGTGGATATTTTTCATTTGAGCTTTCATAGTATTGTTTACAATGAGTAGTATCTTGGTCGATAACATGGATGCATAGAATGGGACTGATCATTACTGAAGGTGTTTCAATTGATTTACTTGGGTGAAGTTTTATCTCAGAAGAATTCAAATATGCAACGTTTCTTGTCCATTGAAAAAAAATAAACAGTTTGGGCACATCATGGCTAGCCATCTCTTAGCCATATTTTATCATGTTTGGACTTTTGTGTCAATTCTTTTACTTGGAACGAATTGTTTTGTCCAACTGATCTGTTTTTGCTTGATGTGTGTGGTCAGAATGGTGATGGGTTTCTTTCAGCAAAGCTCGAGGACTTGCTTAAACTTATGATTGAAGTGCTGCCTTCATGTCATTTTTCTGCTAAGCGCCACAGACTTGACTGCTTGTACTTTCTAATTGTCCATGTTTCGAAGGTCGTTAGCTATTTGATTGATTCAATATGCTGCACTCGACATGCTATGATTATTATTATGAACAAAGTTGGATTTTGAATAACTTCCACATTTGATTAGTGACCACATTATCTTAAGCGAAGGATTTGTGGTTTTGTCTTCAGGATGAATCAGAACAAAGGCGGCATGACATCATTAGTTCTTTCCTAACTGAAATTATACTTGCGCTGAAAGAGGTATAATATGGTATATGCTGGAACTTAAATTCTAATGTCGTGGTGGCTATGCTTCTTTGTTGATTGGTGACTGTTCATTATGTTGATTATTCAGTGAGCTTTTTAATTGATAAATTCAGAATCTATTGCCATGGTGGTTCGATAATCAAGCCACTCTCATGGAGGCTAAATGGGACATGTCTAAAATCTAAAACCACAAATTAGCCTCATTTGGGTGGGAAAACTTTGACAAAGAAATCAAATTAGCTTCACGATTGAAATTTATTGCTGATTGAGTTCGATTGGACATGGACTTTTATCCCGTAACGTTGGCATATTTGTTTAGTCTCCTTTCACTGCTTTGGAAACAATTGTTTGACCGAACTTTGACTTGGCTTCACAGCTGTGTGTGTGATGACTTCACATCCTTTTGCTTTATAACATAGTATCAAAATGAATGCTGATCTATTCTCTATTCTCTTTGAAAATTGTCCTTGCAGGCTAATAAAAAAACAAGAAATAGAGCTTATGATATACTTGTCCAAATTGGCCATGCGTGTGGGGATGAAGAGAAAGGCGGAAAAAGGGAAAACTTGCACCAATTTTTTAACATGGTACAAAATTTGTTTGATTCTTGTTTTGAAATATTCATTTCTTTGTGGATTATAGGGGCTTGATTATTTTTTTTAAAAAAATCAGGCAGTATCTTGTAATTGTTTAAAGTAACTTTTTGATGTCCATTTTTGTCCTTTTTGTAAAGTATAAGTTTCATCTTGAATTGTTAGCTTCTGTAGACAATGAATATATAAATCGATGATTACTGTATTAAGATTTAAGTCGTTTGGAGGATGGTTCCCCATGCTATCTTTTGGTGCATTTGGAAAGAACGCAATTTGACAACCTTTGAAGGAGTGGAGTCATCAATTGTGGAGCTCAAATCTCTTTTGGTTAAAACTCTTTATTGGTGGTTTTGTAATTACAAGGGTCGTTCTAAAGCTTCTTTTATACTTTTTGTTGACTCCCTTTTGATTGTTGGGGGTCGAGGTGTTTTTTTTCTTCCTCTTGTATATGTCTCATGTACGAGGGTTCAACCCTTTTTTTAGTACATATTCTTACCTTATCAAAAAGATCATAATCACAGGTAGCGGGAGGCCTGGCTGGGGAAACCCCACATATGATCAGCGCTGCAGTGAAAGGCTTAGCTCGATTGGCATATGAGTTTTCCGATCTTGTGTCCGTTGCTTACAATGTGCTTCCTTCCACATTTCTCCTCCTTCAGAGAAAGAACAGAGAAATAATTAAAGTTTGTTTCCTTCTTATTGAGATGTGCATTTTGGTTTCATATTTGTTTGGTTTGGGTGAACTGCCTTCTGAATTAAAGCTCTTTACCTTTTTCATGTCCTGTTCAGAGATTTGATTCCACCACACCCCCCCCCCCCCCTTCTTTTTTTCTCTCTTTTTCAGGCTAATTTAGGTTTATTAAAGGTATTGGTGGCCAAATCACAAGCTGAGGGGTTGCAGACACACCTGAGGGGCATGGTGGAAGGCTTGCTGAAGTGGCAAGATAATACAAAAAACCAATTTAAAGCCAAGGTTTGTGTTTCCTCTATGCTTTGCTGCTTCCCCATGGGTGGTGCTATTTATGGTCAGTGCTTTGTACTACAGGCCAGAAGTTTTTTTTTCATATAATACTCGCTTAAATATAACTTCTTTGTGTACTGCTCTAGATGCAGTAACCTATCTGAATCATTACATTCCTATCTGCTGTAAAAATTCTGTAACACGTTCACTCCAATCATCAGTTTAGTCTATTTCTGGGATATATTCCAATTTGTGTCTAAGTGCCAAGCTGATATTGTTGTAGGGGCTGTCCGCGAGGTGCATGTGTTTATGTGTGTGTGTGTGAGAGAGAGAGAGAGAGAGGGAGGAAATACATATCAACATCCTAAGGGTCTTGCATCGTGTGTTTTTGACATGTCAAATAGATTACAATAATGAAATTGATCATTGCCGCTGTAATGCTTAAGTATTGTCACCTACCACCTTTTATTTCTGTTGAAAGAATTGGTGCTGATGAGTTTGGTCCAATTTTCATGTGCAATCTTGATTTTGTGCCTCTGCTTATTATGATTCAACTTGAACATTTTAGGAGCTGTCGACCTTTTAGTTTTTGGACATACAATTGTACATAGCATCAGATGGAGTTTGACCTTGAGTGCTATTATTTTTGACAAATTGGTGTTCAATTTTGAGAAATGCAGGACGGGGATTTATTGGATATTTGCCTCACTTTCACATAATGATATCTTTGTAAAGTTTATGTGAGGATGTAAATAAAAAGGTGCATTTAGAAAATTAGATTGGTTGGTAAGAGATTGAGATTTGATGATCTGTTTACTATTTGAATTGGTTTGATCTGATAATGAATGAATTGAAGTGAATAATATTAAGGTAGGGTAAACATGTTACAATTGATGAGATTTTGATTCATGATGCCTCTACAAATTTTGAGGGGATTCGGAAATTGGAATGTTTTACCCCATGGATTACATGTCAGAACCCATAGTTCTCTAGCATATTCTCCCCAAAATAAAATAGAGAAGGGTCCCTAGTTGATCTTACTCTTCATTCTTACTTTTCAGTGATTACTTGTTGGTTCTACTCAGCTCAACAAATCCATCTCTTTGTTTAACTTCCAACCTTTATCGATTATTGTATTTTTGGTCTTCTTGTCCTCATAGCACCTTTCACTTGAACTGTGTCCGTAATAGTCGTTATTAATTGTTAGATGTTTGTATGATTCAAGTTTCTCATTACCTATTTTTGTCTTTTCTGTTGTCAGGTTAAGCTTCTTTTGGAAATGCTTGTCAAGAAGTGTGGTCTGGATGCCGTAAAGGCAGTAATGCCTGAAGAACACATGAAACTCCTTACTAATATACGGAAGGTTTGTCACATTGCATCATATTGAAATGAGGATTTACTGAGGTTTTAATTTGAAGTATACTAATCATCCTTATCAAAAAATAGATCAAGGAGAGGAAAGAGAGGAAACTTTCAGCCAACTCCGAGGAATCAAGATCTTATCAGTCAAAAGCAACTACATCCAGGTCTCTCTCTCACTCTCTCTCTCTCTCACACACACACACACACACACTTGTATAATATTTTATATGTTTACATGTACTTTATGTATGTTTGCTACTAAAATTTACTAGCATTTGCATGCCCAATTTACACATGCCTAAATTTATTCACTTTGAAGTTGGGAATATGCTACACCCCGCTTAAAAAAAGTTCCCAACCCAAAATGTAAAAATAGATGTGTGCATGTGCAAGGGAGGGACATGTAGCATATGTTCAAAGTGTGGGAGTTTTCTATACATAGGTTGTTTGGGTGCCATGTGGTACAGCCAGTGTGGGTGTATTTTTGCTTAGCATGTGGGGGCATATTGGGGATCTGCTGGATGACATTTTTTAGCTAATGTGACTGTTCTTAGGGTTGTCTGCTAAAAGGGTTTTGGGTCCATAACATAATTCACTTTGTCTTCATCAATAAAAAAAACATAATTCACTTTATCAAATCCGTATCTTCAGTGATTTCTAAATATTAGTGTTTTGTGACTTTTGTCATTGATTTATGACAAAAACAGGGCTAATCATTGGAAGGTTTTATTTTTATTTTTGCATTTTCGTTTTTTAATAGTTGAGGGCTTTATTTTCTTATTTTTAGTAGTATTTACGATTTTAATAATCGAATTTGATTCCTTATAGGATACTCTATTAGCTAGCATCAATTTTAGAACGTTTTTTTTACTTGTTTTTAGGGGTTTATGGAGCCCTTAAATGTAAAATGGGATTCATTTTCTAATTCATTCCTTCTGATTAAAAATATTTAGTCTTTAATTTTCTTGTGGATTCAAGGACCCCTAAGTGGATAGTAGTTTCCTTTTGGGTTGTTTAGGGCTTCAACCTTTGATTCTGTCATACTTTCTGTTGCATCAATCATCATAGATTTTTCAATTAGCTAACATAGCCCACATGCAAAACACTACATGAAATGGTTTGACAAGGGGTTTAGCCATGGTGGTCATTGTGTAGATAGTGTGCCTCAAAGTTTTCCATAGATGTCAGAGAACTTGTGTCAGTCAAATTCAGATGTATGCAATCAGTTGTATATTTCATCTGAAAATTTATTAAAGTTGCATTTTGTGTGTGTGTGTGTGTGTGTTGGTTTGGTCAGGGGTCATCAACAAAAATTTGAATCCCAGACCCTGCCCTTTCACTAAGGATGCTTTCAATTAATTACTTTAGGTTCTTTTCAGGCTGAGCAGATGGAATCACACAAAAATATTTTCTGATTTTGACGATGAAGAAATTGAGGGCAATGATGCAGAATATATGGATACGAAGACAGTTTCTGGTCGACAGAGCAAGGCTTCCTTGCAGTTTGACTCCAAAGCATCTTCATTACGGTCAGTGATTGGACAGTTAAATTTGGTTACATTTTTGTGCACATGACTGATTGAAATGTGTTTTGAGGCTGCAATCCTAGATGACCATTCTATTGGTTTTTTGGACTGTCAAAACAACAATACAATCATTGAACAAAAACTTTCCTATTCAAGGTGATGTCAAAGTGTCTGAAGATCATATGGTTTAGAAAGTTCAATCATGAGAAATTTTAGCCTTTGGATATTGGTGGGATCACAAAATTAGTCACGGCCCACAGTTTGTGTGCTATACAATTTGGAACTGTTTCTGTCTTATAGATATGTCATTCTGGGCATGTGGTCCAAATTAATTAGCTGATGTAATTGTATCTTATCTGTCTAGGTCCAAGAAGATGCGCAATGCAGCCAAGAGCTTGCCGGAAGACTTGTTCGACCAATTAGAAGATGAGCCACTAGACTTGCTTGACCGGCACAAAACAAGGTCATCTCTTCGATCTTCCGAGCTTCTCAAACGGAAGGCAGAATTGGATGATGAGCCAGAGATAGACTCTGAAGGGCGCCTAATAATTCATGAAGGAGGGAAGCCACAGAGAGAAACACCCTCTGACCATGATACAGATGTGAGGAGTCGGGCAGGGAGTTATGTGTCTGTGAACTCTTCAAGAAAAACTCAAAAGCGCAGGAAAACATCAGACTCTGGGTGGGCTTACACTGGCAGCCAGTATGCTAGCAAGAAGGCAGGTGGGGATGTGAAGAGGAAGGACAAACTCGAACCATATGCATATTGGCCACTTGATCGCAAGATGATGAGCCGCAGACCAGAACATCGGGCAGCTGCAAGGAAAGGTATGGCTAGTGTGGTAAAGCTGACGAAGAAGCTCGAAGGCAAAAGTGCTTCAAGTGCACTGTCCATCAATGGTTTGAGGTTTAAGAGGGGTCAGAAAAAGAAAGGTAGCAAGAAGAAAAGCAGGTAAAGGTGGTCTTTTTTTAATTTACGAACAGGAGAGTAAAGCAGAGGCATTATGTTCTTTATCATGTCGACAGGGAAGAGAAGTGCATTCTCTAGGTCACGAGGATTTTTTTTGTTCATTACTATAGTTGTGAGCTCCGAGTTTTGTTTTTGTTTTTGTTTTTATTTTTGATCGGCACAGGCTCTGATTTTAAGTTATGGACAGAGTTGGTAAGCATGTATTTTTTTTTTCCCCCATTTTTGTATATAACTACATTGTGAGAGAAACTTCCCTTTTTGAAAAAAATTGCAATTTTGCTTCTAGAGTTCAACACTTGCTGAGATTTTGCATGTATTACTCGGAATTATCTAATTAATATATTACAAGTTGATTGATCATTATGAGTTAGAGGTTCTGGGTTTTTTCAATTCTCTGAACTGCTGCACATCAACACCACAATGGATTAGGGATGCTTCCCGGCTGGGTAGTACTCTCTAAAATTGAGCCATTATGGAGAAATAGGAAACGTACCCAAATCATACCCACCTTTTGCTCTAAATTGAAACTTTTGCCATGCGACTTATACATGGTTTTTTGGCTGCCTTGATACATTTTTTTTTACTCCCGTCAATATATCCCTACCTGACATGTGACTTTTGTGGGAAATTGGAATTGTAGGTCAATTGTATAACAGTGTGAATACCTTGAGTATGATGAATACAGATGAGAACATCACAGGTGTGACAATATTGTATCCATAAGGACCACCATTCCGTATCCAACCTAGGCAACTGCCAACTCAAAATTCCATGTAATTGATTGTCAAAACCATCTGATCAGCCATCTACTTATACATGAAATAGTTATTAACACGGAAGATCACTTGGAAAAAACCCTGTTCTTGCTATTTATGAGGGGGGAAATGGACGACAATTGAAGCAAAAGAGTATTTTCATGAGAACCATAAGGGAAAAATCTGTGCTTCCCCTTTCCTAATCCAGAGGACCATCTCACATCAGTCTGGTTTAGAGATCAGCTGTCCAACCAAATCGCTAGCCTCACGCAATCACCCAATCAAACAGAAGATCAGATACAAGGAAGATTTTCTGGGTACTCAGC
Organism: Liquidambar formosana; assembly: GCA_039720395.1. Lineage (NCBI taxonomy): Eukaryota > Viridiplantae > Streptophyta > Magnoliopsida > Saxifragales > Altingiaceae > Liquidambar > Liquidambar formosana. Next base: position 5,970,174 of record CM077830.1, read on the forward strand.
AACTGCAAGAATAAAACAGCCCATCAATACCCACCAACTGAACTACTGGCACACTAAAGAATTCAAATAAGACAAAAATACAGCAACTAGAACCCAAAACTTGATGTAAGAACTTTTCTCAGGCTCACATCCTAAATTTCCATCTAAGTCTCTGCTTTCTATTTTTTCTCTTTTTAATAAACCCATCTTGAATAGAATATTAGCAATAAGTAGTTTTTGTGAAAAATAGAAGAAATACATGATGTAGTACATACCTTCTGCGTCGACTAAAACAAGGTTGGAGTACCCCACCATATCTACTTGTAAGGAGCAAATATGATTGACGAGTTGTGGCCACCGAATCCAAACGAATTAGACAATGCCGCCTTAATGTCCAGTCTTTCTTTCTTTGGGCCCACCAGTACATTCGTGTCCTGATTTCATGTGTCAGGAGGATTAGATAATCCCATGCTATAGATTGAAAATGACTCTTGAGTTTAATTTACCTTGAAATCTGTCCACCCACAACACACCCACCCACAACAAAAAGAAATACATAGATATGCAATCCTCACTGATTCAATAAGATTGCTTGGACCAACAAGATTGCTTTCACTAGCCATCTAATTTTAAGTCCAAAAAATCTACATGCAAGAAATACAAACAGCAGTAATCAATTCATTGACTGAAGGCTCATGCACAAGCCCACTTTCAGGTCTTACCCAATCCAATGATGATCCGTAAATTATTAGGACCAAATATAATCATAAAGGTGAAGAAAGTAGAAAGTAGTCTACTAATTATAACTGCCTCCAATCTTACCAATGGATTAGCTATTATACCCATTTATGTACTTTTTTCAAGTATTCCAAACCAACCCAGATGAACTATCTCAACAGCTAAAAAAATGTTTGACATGCCATAGGGAACCATTTCATAAAGCATCATCTATCGCCAAAAACTTATAGGGAACAAAGGCAGAGAAGAAATCATACCACGCCTTCGTCTGGATTTTCAAGATTGATATTAGGATGAACCCACCCTGTTCGTATTGCCTATACAGGAAAAATAACAATTACATGTCAAAAGTTTACACAAAACAAGGGTGTCAAGGTAAATTTGCAGCTATTTCGATTATCTAATTACAGTTAGAAAAGAAGTCAGTAAAAAAGGAAGAAGGAAAAGAAAAGAGGGAATAACAATAGCAACAACATCTTGTTGCCATGATAATTCTTGTCGGTTGCCAACCTGTGTTATCTTAAGTAGAGAGGTTGTGATGTAATGTGATGATATTCTCCTATGTTCCACAAATAAAAATTACATCAACATTGTTGAGAACAAATTTGGTATAGCGATAATGCTTTAATTAGCCAAAACCTCCTCATTTATGGAAACCCTTTGCTTGAGCATGAATATACATATATCTAAAAGATTTTTTATCCTAATGCAACAATTGCAATGCTTTAACAGAACACTGTGATTTCCTTTTTCTGAATTATCAACCTCTCTAAGTAATGATATTCTAGCTCAGATGCATTAACAAATATGCACTTATATTAAACATGCACTATCCAAAAAGCAATAATAGAGTTTGTAGCTCAGAAGCCTATGTGGAATAAATACAGTTAAAATAAAATACACAATATGCCCAACCAAGAATCCACAATTACAATTCAAGATTTTCACTTGCTTATATCGAAGCTGCAGCAACCAACTGAAGCTTTTTTGAAAGAAAAAACATTGAATAAGTGTTTGAAGCGAAGTCTTAAATGCTGAAAATTGGTTACCTGTACTGTTGCAACGGCTTCCACAGCACCAGCTGCTCCTAGTAGGTGACCAATCATAGATTTCGTAGAATTGACTCTTAACTGTAAAAGTTAGAGATCTCAAAAAAGAGATATGGTGATGTAAAAAACAAATAACATTAAAATAATAATAATATGCACATAAGTTACTTCTGGATTCTGGCCAAAACAATGAATGAGAGCTTGGTACTCTTTTATGTCTCCAGCCGGTGTGGATGTAGCATGTGCATTTATGTAATTCACATCTTCCCTTGATACCCCAGACTGAGCTAAGGCCTTTTCTATGCAGAGAATGACACCAGCCCCTGTTTTAAAATGGAAACATGGGACATTAGTCCAAGCTTTTACATCTGTAGCAGCTACCGATACAATAGAAGGTGCAAAGATGGTGACAAATTTTGGAGTTGAGAATTATTCACCTCCAGAAATAAATAAAATCCTGAGAATTAATCGGGAAACTATTGTGTATAAGCTCGAAGAAAATCTATATGAAATTATTCACTATATTAAAATATCCTTGTATTTTTTGTCATAATATCATAACCAAAACACCTAATTGAGCCTAGGAAGCAGCACTGAGTTGCCAAAGAACTAGCCTGGATGCCTAGAGGATGGATCAAACCACAAATTCATATATAATTGGACATACGTAGCATACGTAGCATTAATGTTTCTAAATCCTTTACAAGTTCTATACTTCTAGGCAATTTATTTGATATAATATTAAGTATGTAGAATTGGTGGTGCAGGTGCAGGTGGTAGATATTGGCATTCGAAACAAGTACCAATCAGCATATTTAAAATATAGGAATAGAGGTTCAATTATATGTTTAAAATCTGGTAGAAGCTTTTTTTTTTTTTTTTTTTTGACAAAACAGCTTGGTCCAACTTAAGGAATGGCATTGTATATGTAAGAGCAAAGCTCAAGGAGATTAATAACATTTTAAGTTTCGCACTCAAAAGCTGTATATAGAAGGGACATAGTTCTTACTCTAGGTATGAAACTTGTCCCATGCATGTTTTCACTCCTTTAGAATGTCCTAAAACTATATTATTTTTTTTATAAAAAAAAAAATAAATGCTCCTAATAAAATTTTCTGCACTAGCAAGCACAAATAAAACTAGAAGCGGAAAAAGACAGCGTATGGAGTGATGAAAATCCAGCAATTACGCATATCGACCCAAAATATGATGAACTACCCTGAACAGACAATGCATTTTAAATATAATATACAACCCCTATGTTCTCAATCTCCATATAATATAGTCAATTCATGTCAAAAGGAATCATTATATTTTTTTTATAAATCTTAGGTGTCAATAATATGTGAAACCAATAAAAAATTATCTGTCGCCTAACAAACTATAGTGTGAGGTCACTAGAGAATTAAGCTTAGACATTCACCAGCAAGTCCTATTTGTGGTTGGCTATATGAATAATTTTTTACCAATATGCTATATCTAGGGCTATAGTAGTACAGAGCACACTGTCATTAGAGAAAATCTTTTAAATACGTATTTGTTAGTGTTTGCTTCCAATATTACACCATCTCTCTGCCAATAGTAACCTCCTTTCTCCAAGCTCAGGACTACCCACATAAAAAATAAGCATCTAAGAGATTTAAGCATCTATGATTCTGTATGCAATCATACTTCCACCTAGACATGAATATGACAACATCGGAATCAAGACTGACTAATTTTAAAATTACTGAGGGCTCATATTATATAATCATGTTAAAAAGAGCTCACAATAAATAGTAATGTCCTACATTAAAACAAGAAAATAGAGAAATAATTGAAAGAAAACTTAAGATCCTTCAACAGCATATATTCTAAGATTTTGGGGATGGTAACTTCAAGGTGTGGAATCAAAATTACAAAAGACTTGGAATTTACCATTGGGATGAGGTTCAGTCATGTGATATGCATCACATGTGAAGCTTCCACCCAAAAATTCAGCATAGATTTTTGCACCTCTTCTCTGCAAAATCAAGAAAGGAAAATTGCAATGAAAATATTTAAAAAGCCTGTAGAATTAAGAAATGAACATGCAGACCAATGAATGCTATGGAAAGGAGCTGTGATTAGATACAACAACAAAGAGATACTTAAAACAAAATTTGATTCAATGCAGTGAGAGAAGACATACTCTCCAACGATATAATGGAAGATATGGCCCTTAAGTAGAGCTCAGTGGTGGAAAATGAGTCATGTGGCTAACCCTATGTAGGAGGCTCTGATGAGTAGAGTATACCTTAGCATGTTCTAATTCTTCAAGAAGCAGAACCCCGGCTCCTTCTCCCATAACAAATCCATCGCGATTCTGTTCAATATAAATTCATGGTAACTATCACAATTGACGTAGACCAAGCAAGTAAATGACCAGAATTGGTGGTTGGAGTATCTATCTTCAATGAACACATTCACACGATTGAATGCAATATCTATGCCAGAATAGTGAAAATTTCCAGCAATAGAGAAACTCAGATATAAAAATTCTCAGGTATAAGTTGAAAACAACACATTAACAAAAGGTCTTAAATTTTACCTTTTCAAATCTGGTTTCTGTAAAAGAAATATAACACTGACTCTACACAAACTATTATGCCAGCAACCTCAAAGTCATTTTTTTTTTTCTTCAAATTAACTAGAATATGAAGCATGTTGCCCACCCATTCTAAATTTTGGCAAGTTAACTAATTCATGTTTTAGACAGGAGCTCTTGTAAAGCACAGGGTATATTGATTTTCTTACAGTATCCCATGGGCGTGAAGCTTTGGTAGGATCACCGTTCCTCTGTGAAAGTGCTCTACATGCCACGAAACCACCCAAGCCTACATCAACATTAATGATAACTTCATGCTATGCCAAGTTCATGCATACTAAGATGAATGAATAAGGAAGGAAGAAACAGATACCAATAGGTATGATTGCTGCATCTGATCCACCACAAAGCATCATGTCCTGCATGTCCCAAACAAATTTCAGAAAATATTGCAGTAAAATTGAATATCATAACTGCTCAGCAAATAATGAATGCAACATACTTACAGCTTCGCCTCTAATTATATGGTTTGCTGCATTCAATATACAGAAGTTGCTTGTAGCACAAGCAGTAGAGATCGAATAGTTTGGACCCATCCATCCCTGCAGTTAGGTAGGTAAATAAACAGTTTAAAGCTCATGCCCAATATTTCAATACCCATCATTGTATCCTAATTTCCAGCAAAATTAAATTCATGCAGACCAGATCCATCGCAAGCATGGCAGAACCCATATTTGTAGTCGCAAAAGGTACACAAAAGGGATTCATCTTCTTATATGAGACCCTCAAAGCTTCTATTGCGTCGTTAAAAACCTGTTCAAAACAAACCCAAAAACAATAATCAATTAATAAACTGAAGCTGCAATGCAGAATGAATTTGCTTCCTAGCCCCATCTACCAGGCTCATGCAGGAACTCTGGAGCCTGGACTTCCTTTTCTTCCAGGGGATTTCCAAGAGGATCCCTCTTATGAGACACTGGAGCCACCCTAATATAATTACAAAAATAAAAACAGGTTCGGTTCCCATTTTGGAGAATGCAGCTAACATTGGCGCCAGACATTGGCCTACCAATTCAAATGAAATAAAAACCACATAGCCCGTGGATGTGACAGAAAATTAAAATTTTCATTCTGCCGATGAGTCAGTAGAATCTCTTCCAAAGACAGAAGTCCATTTTTTCACCGTTATCCATTTCACAAAATCTGCAATTCAAACTGCAGGATGCTTGAGCTTACCTTCATGCCACCCATTGCGGAGCCAATCAAAACTCCACATCTTGCCTTATCTAATTCCTCCATTACATCTTCTGTAATCCCACCATCTGTCAAGGCTTTTTTTCCAGCAGTGAGCATGTAAAGCATGAATTTATCCATCCTCTTGGAGAGTTTCGGTGCGACCCATCCGTCAGTGGAGAAAGACTTGATCTCTCCAGCAATTCTCTGTAAAAGAAAACTATTAAAAAAATATAAAGCAAGTGATTAAATACAGAGGAAGAAACATTATGAATAAGTTTTACCGTTGGAAAAGGAGCACAGTCAAAAGCCTCTATCTCACTTATGCCACTGACACCCTCAAGAAGACTATTGTAGAAGATGTCTAGATCATGACCAATTGGGGTCACTACACCCATCCCTGTAACAACTACTCGCCTTTGCTTCGTAAGAGGTTTCTTCTTTGTTGTGACTTCCTCCGCAGGATGCACAGCTATGGCCATGGCCTCTCCTATAATTTTAATATGTTAACGGCCAAAGGTAACTGTATGTCAGCATGCTTGTAGGTGGGTAGGTGCCTAATCAATTATGTGTGCAAGTTTCCTTTTACATCAGAAGAACTTAGAGATGCCACCCATTAGCAAATGACGATATATTGAATACTAAAAGCAACAGAATGGACCCCCTCCAAAAAACAATCTTCCTAGGACAAATAATGGAAAAGGCGAAGACAATTGGAAACATGATAAAACTCAAGATTTCAGCCTGGATCAACTGGACTGCTTTAAGCCTGGAATATCATATATGATGCTGAATGCAGATTGTAGGGACAATGCAGCAAGCCCTCATAAACCATTATGATGATGATGACGACAATGATGACGTCGGACAATATATATATAGTGCGCCATCAAAATTGATGGCACAACATCACTTTACATTCAAATGGTGGGATCATGTATTGATCAAGATCATTGAAATATATCTAACCACATTAGAATAGATATATTTCCATTTTGACAAGGATAAATAAAGCAAAGCATTACACATTTAAAATTTTATTTGAACAGACAACATAGGAAAGTCTTTGAGCAAGTTTATTTTTGGATGAAAATACTTTTTATTTCAAATTTTTTCTTTATTATTACTTATATAAGACGTCCTCAATCTATCAAATGTCTAGATTGCTGCATAGAACCACCATTTTGCATATAAAAAGATGTAGCCCCAACAATTTAGATGGAGTACTTTCACTCACACACACACACACACACAATAGGAAAGATAGAGGGTGTGTGTATAATAATTATAATTTCATATATATATATATATATATATATAGAGAGAGAGAGAGAGAGAGAGAGAGAGAGAGAGCTATGAAATTGAAAATTGAAATTCCATGCTACTAATAGATGAAATCCCCACTTCGTGCACATATAAGAAACCAATTACCATGTCATTGAAATTGTGCTCTGCATACTTCCAATACAGTCATTGCGCAATTAAGAACAACCCAAAGTGTGCTACATCCCCAACCCTAACTCCATATATACACTAAAGACTGAAAAAGAAGAAGACCCACAAACTGGAACAACGAGTCTCAACAGATGCAAATACTGTTTACCAAAAGCAAAATTAAAATAAACAAAAAAAATCGATTTTTCACCCGCATAATTAGAAAACAAGACACTGAAATCAATAATAAAATGAGCTTCGAAGAAACAAAGAATATGCCAATAAGAAGATACGCACCAAAACCCAGGACAAGCAATATACGAACAAAACCAGCAAATTATCAGAAGCTGCAAGATACCCATGTTCCCAAATGCCAAATAACAACGACACAATGTCATAATTACCTGAGTGGACGGCTCGATTGATACGCCTTTGCCTGCGACTCATAGGAACCGAAACCGACTTCGATCCGAAAAGCGACGATAACCCATTGTCGCCGAACAAGGCCAAGGACGAAGAAAGCCCTTTGGAACTGTAATACTCGTTGCAGGGCTCGAAAGCGAGACAGGAACTCATCAGACCCTGAATGCTGGATCCACAGAAGGATGAAATCAAACCCCTTGGGAACTCGGTGCTGCATTCGGACAGAACCACCCTCCGTCTGCGAGACCGAGCCCACCTGCTCACTCTCTTTGATGACTGGAACAGAGACGGCCTCGTGGAATGGTCCTTGTCGCAGGTGACGGACATGCAGGCGGCGACAAGCCATGTGCAGAGCGGAGACGCAACGGTAGATGTCGCCATGGGTGACCCAGAAGCCGAAATCGAAAACCCACAACAGAAAATATATATTATTATATATATCTGAATGTTAATCTAGACGGAAGAGGAGGAGGAGGAGTTCAGGAAAGTTATCGACAGGTAGCATTCGAGATGAGTTTGAAACCGTTCAAAATGCCAAGTATCGGCCAATCTGAGTCGTCATGAGAGGAGGACGCCAAGTGCTCTCTCTCTCTTTCTCCCTCTCCCTCTCTCTCTCTCTCTCTCTCTCTCTATTTCGATATATGATATATTGTGATGAGTGGAGTGTAAAAATTATAATGATTGATATTTTATTAATTTATGAATTTTATATATATTTCTCTATATTATTTTATGAGTAAAAGAAAACGTAAGGATCTGTGACCAGAAAAATTGTAAAAATATAGATGGAAGGTGATGGTGGCTGTTGTGATAAACGGGTAGCACTGTTTTTCACTTAAGGGGCGCTTCTCGTCCCAAACACACTGCTGCCCAAGTGCCCATTTTCTCTTTTTAAATTTTTTAAATTTCATTGTTATATCTAAATAAGTGGAAGAATGAAGGTTAAAATTTGTAATCTTTTGCAGGCAAAAGATTAAAAAAATATTTATAATTGTTTTGAAAATTAATATTTCTTTTTTTTTTACCGTCAGACAGTATGCCGGTTAAGCTCATTTTCCTTTAAAGTGAGAGCCCTACCCTACTAAGAGCATCCTTTTTTTTTTTTTCTTTTTTTTCTTTTTTTAATTTTATACATTGGTAAGATGTTAGAATTCGTAACCTATCCTATTTTTACCTTTTCTTCATTTCTCTCACCATAAGGCTAACCCTAGTCTTGTATAGTGATTTTTTTTCCTTAAAATGAAAGGGAGGCAACTCTATCACAATAACTTGTCCTTAAATTAGCACATACACACCCCTACCTTCCCCAACCCCCTTCCAAAAAATAAAAAAACCCTCTATCCCACCTCCTCTGTGATCTAAGACATTACATGTTGCATGCCTTCACAAAATTTGTATGGTACTCTAGTGGTGGGTGTGGGTAGAGAGGGTATGGGGTTCGAATGCCCTTCATTTTCTAACATGAGAAAAACAAAACCACGTGCCATTAGGCTAAGCACTTGCATTTAATATACTAGTTGTCGGGCACACGTGATGTGTGTGTAACAAAATGGATAAATAAGAATTTTGGGGGGTTATGTGGTTTATAAAAGAGATATAAGAACGTGGGGAGAGAGGGATTTTTTTTTTTAAATAAAAAAATTAGGAGATAAACATAAGAGAGTTAGAGAGTGAGAAGAAGTAGGAGAAAATGTTGGGGTGGTAACTGCTTTTCAAGTTTTGAAATTACTAAATTATCTATTAGCCTAATGAAATTTTAAGAGTTTTTTAGTAATTTTAGGTGCAATCCAACAATAAAGTGAATTCTCTTAATAGTATAGATAAATAAATAGGCTAAATCATTTAAGGATGAACCACAAAAAATCCTCCTCATGTTTAACTCATTTTTCACACAACTGTCTAAAAAAATATTATTACAATGTGTTCCTGTTCGTTGAATTGATAATGATCCTATGATATACATCCTACCACATGATACCACATACAATAAATAAAATACTATATAAGCCCATTAAAAACCTTTTATTTTTCCAATGTGAGATAAAGTGACTTCACAATATAAAGAAACAAGAGAAAAACTTATTAAGAAAAACTTTTGGATTTATGAGATACTTATTTTATATACTTAAAATACAACATTTCCTACCCAATCACCTAACCTGGCTTTGAATTTTTCAATTTTTTTGATGCGTAAAGCAAGCTACCCATCAGGAACAGGCATCAATACTGCAAAAAAAATAATTAAATATAATGGGCACCTGCATCCAAAAAAAAAAAAAAAAATAGCATAATCATATAGACATTGGACTCCTATTTTCAGGGATTTAATTATATATAGCAGCACGTGGGTATGCACGGTGTACATTTAACAACAAAGGCAGTAGGAGAAAATTATTAATTATTGGGTATTTTTTACATTAAATATTGTAACTTTGTAAACTCTCCGAGGAACTATTAACCAGTCCCAACATGCCACAACGCCAGGAAATTTTGTTTCTCTTTGGGGAAAACAGAAAAATCATATTGATGAGGAAAAAAAAAAAGAAAGGGAAATAGGTTGCGAGGAGGCAATGTCACTAGCTTTAAAAGGAATTATTTGTTCAATTATCACATTCATCTATGGCATAAGTATTGTTATTAATACATGGACCAAAGAAAATTTATATGTAAATGGGACATAATTAATGTGGTATCACAAACCACTGAGAATTGAGTATAAACTTATTATTATCATCAACACCCATACTCAGCTGGGTCCAAATCTTTAGTCCTCCCCTTCTCTCTCTCTCTCTCTCTCTCTTAAAGTTCAATTTATTTTTCATTTAAAAAAAAAAATTTGTGAGGGAGGTGGGGTCTTATCAAACAACATATACATGGCATTACTATATAACTACTTGAGTGGGTTCGTAGATATTTCAAGGAGGATAAGGGTAGTAACGTTTCTCTGCAAGCCCCGACAATAGGGGAGGAAGAAGGAGGCACCAATGGGTTGGGTTGCCCACGTATGCAAACAACCTAAAATATTAATTTCTTGTTTGGTTGCACTTAAAATACTAAATTTGTCGGCAAAGTTGGAAAGCTAGTACGAGAAGCGAGCTGAACTTAATTCAACGTCCACGAGGAAAGAAAAATGAAAGATCGCATCAATCATGGTAGTTGCATTTGTTTAGTTTTCTGTCATTTTTTTTTCTTCCCCCTCTTGTTTTTGGACAAACCAAAAACATCGTAAGATTCCAAACATGCCTTTGGCGATCACACGCAATAAAATTACGTCTATGTTGTTGGATGAGGTTGTTTATCATTGTGATTATGATAGGGATTAGGTTATATATTATTGAAGAATTAGCAGCAAATGGGTGGCATGAAATAGGTTGATGCATCAACAAGCCTTTCGCCCTTTGAAAGATGACTTGCGTATCCATCAATATAGGACAACAGCTAGGAGCAGAAGGCACAACAGTAATGGGGTTTTCAATAGTGTTTGGTAGAGTTTCTTTATGTCCCAACACCAAACAGAGCCTGAGTTTTTGAGTAAATGAAAATGACAGTTACCTACGAAGGACGTATCTTCCAACACACACCTACACATCCTAAGCCGCACATATGTAGCAGATGAACAACATGAAAAATTAATAAGTCAAGGACAACTTCGTATAGTAATGACCACGACACGACAACCGCGACGGCCGGGTAAACGCTGCTCTCTTACTGAAAATCCGTCTACAAAAATGGAATTCGGAGCGGGCATGGGGGCAACAATTTATCGAGTTCTAAGCTAATCTGATGATTCCAGCAGGATCATTAATTGTTGCTCGATCTCCCAATGCCAGTAGGTTTAGGCCACAGGTAAGGATGGTTTTAAACACAGTACGTTCCAACTTCCAACTCCTTGACCCACACAGGAGATGTTCAATCCAATGAATGGATTTTGTATTTTGATACCAGACCCTATATTCTAATTACCTGTAGACTAGTCCCGTCTTGTCCCACACTACCCTAATTTTTGAGGGCTAAACTTAATTTTTACAACGGATTTTGTATTTTGATACCAGACCCTATATTCTAATTACCTGTAGACTGGTCCGGTTTTGTCCCACACTGCCCTAATTTTTGAGGGCTAAACTTAATTTTTACAACTAATAGATTCAAGTGTTAAAAGATATCATCTAAATTACAAGGTCAATGATCAACAATATGAGTATAATCACTAAAGACATAAGAAGGATCAAAACCCATCGACAAAGATCTAAAAAGTTATGAACTTTTTTGGAAAAATGTTATTGGTGAACCTAGTTCAAGATGATGTTGATATACTTTCAAAAGAAAAGGAAAGAAGGAAAAAAAAATTGATTTGCCCATGGATGGAACTTTAAAGAAAAGACATTTTAAATATTGGATTGAAATTCTCAAAAGATGATGATGACCAAGTCAAACGAAAAGCTACTTACTGACCCTAAATCCCACTTGATCGAGAAAATTAATTAGTTTTATGGAACAAGGTACTTAAAGTGACGAAATGACTAAACCACCCATTGTTAGCTGAGAAAACGGTGGAAAAGTAAGAATATATTAATCTTACAAGCTTCAACCTTATTATAAAAAATATAAAATAAAAATAAAATAATTTCTTTCTGGCAGCCAAACATATCATAAGTTACTCACGTAGGAGAAACCAAGCCCTTTTTAGAAAGGAAAAAAAAAAAAAAAAAAGGCGACCTTAGACATAACGTGAAGACCCATAAAGAAAATGTTAGAGAAAAATTATATTGGGAAGTCAAAATTGGTAAGCTAAACTCCAACTTCTTAACCAGAATCCTAAATTTGTCATCACAAAACAACATTGGCTCATAATATCGTACCGCCAACTATAACAAAAGAAAAAAAACTAATAATATCGAAGAAATGGACATGCAACTACCCTTCTCTCAACGGCCGTTGTATAAACTATAGACGATAGAGAGAGAGAGACATACCCATTTCATTTCCAGCAAATAATTAAAATTTGACTAATCATAAAGGTTCTAATAGTGGAAATGGGGAATAATTACACGTGTGTCAGCTACAAGCTAGTGGTTCCCAAGTAAGAAGATTCTCCCCCCATTATTAATGGGTCAGGTCAAAACACATTTATTGACAAATATAAAGATGTTCACCTGATTTTCAGCCACTATTTTGAAACTTCAATTTTGGACCACCCAAGCAAACATTTGATTTTCAAAAACGGGTTAAGATTTTAACTCCTAATTCTTCCCTAAAAAAGTATTTTATATATATAAAATACATTTATGGATATTTTACATATTGCTATTTTCCTAATCAAAAAAAGGAGTCACTCCATCCAAGCCAAATAATTAGTTGTATTAGGCAAACTGAGTGCAGAGAGGGCACATGTTGTTTTCTCAATTCTATTTAACATTCAAAATTTTATGGGTGAGGCTATTTCCACAACCTAAATGGCTATATCCACAACCCTCTCCCCTTCTTCATTGTGATATCCCCATTTTACCCTTCTCTTTCCCCCCTTTTTCATTCTTTCACTCACTCTTTGGCACAGGTAAAAACCCAAATTTCAAGTGATCGTTTTCTTTTTTCATTTTTTTTTTAAAAAAAAAAATTGGATTGATCATTGCATACAAACACATACCCAAGCTTTTACCTCTCTTAATTTCTCACATTTACTTCAATACTTGATTAGTTGAACATTTTTTTTATTGAGTAAGAATCATTAAAGAATCAAAGAATAAAGAGAAAAAGAGACCACCAAAAGGCTCGCGATGGCAGTGGTAAGGGATTTTCTCAAAGGTGGGGAAGGGGAAGGGGAAGGGGAAGGGGAAGATGTGGGAAGAGAGGAGCAACAAGATGCAAGGGGGATGGACAAGCTTTTGGCCATATTGGGTGCAACTTACAAGCTCAAAAACCCAGACATGGTGAATGTGGCTCAAAAGCTTGAGCAACTAGAGATGGTCATTGACACAACTCAAGAAGATGGGATTACTCATCTCCTCTAGCTATGACATGCATTTGGTTTTATCTTTTTAATTAATTTTTTGAGTTTTTATTTTTTTTATTTCGTGTGTAATGATCAATTCAAGTTTGGGTTTTCACCGATGATGGGAGAAGTGGAGAGTGATGAAGAGAATAAAGAAGTGGGGAGAGATAAGGGTAATATAGAAATTTCCTAAAGAGAGAAAGGAGAGGGCTGTGGATACATCAATTTAGGCTGTGGAAATTGCACTTCACAATTTTATTTCTTATGTTTTCTTTTTCTAACCATTTCTCAGCAACCAATCAAATAAAGGAAGAAAAATGAATGAATCTTCTTCAATTCAGCCAAATCTAACGCATAAAAAATTAATGACTTTTAAGACTGTCAATATCATGCGTAGGACATCAAATGGTTGGTCGTCCACCACTGTTCACACAGGACGCATCCAATTGTGATGAGGCTTAGGAAGACATGCATCAACCCTCATGCAGTAGCTAAAAGAAAAAAAAAACCTACTTTTGAGTATGAAAGAAGAGTGCATATTAATTGGTCGGAACTCATTAAGTTAGCAGATTTGTAATCTACCCACTGGGATGATGGGATCCATGTGGGTGTTGATATCTTTTGGATGCAGACAAGATGAAGGGTTAGTTTTGGCCATACCAGAGGAGAAATCACTTGCAGATAATCAAAACTCAAATTAGAAGCTTCCATGCAGCAACAATCCTGTTAGAGTTGCAATTTCAAAAAATAATGAACATTACTTCCACAATAAGGTAATTTACAGGAACTTGTACAACAGAAAAAGAAAAGAAACGGAAAAGGCAGGACGCACAGGTCACAAGAGAGGACCATCGAGACACACGAATACATTTCAAATTTAAAAGAAATAAATAGAAGAATACATGGGAAGAGCTTTTTCTCTATTTGTAAATCAAATCAATACAAACTAAATCAACCGGACATGATCAATGATCCTTAACAAGTGGGTGAGACAGGTCGCTGCCCTGAATGCTAATAAATGGGAGTGAAAAACAAATACAACTCCACTCCAACTCGATGGACCAATGCTTTAAGGGTGCAAAATTTTTACTCAGAGAATGGCAGCTTAGAAAGAAAATCCAAATAGGCATCAAGTCACAATTGCTAGAGGAGAAGAAACCAGATCTGATATTACAACTCACTTTGTATCCTGCATCACAGATTCATACATAGATCAATTACAGATAAATTTTATATATATATATATATATTCTAGTTTTTTATAATAAAGTGGTACATTATTGTATAGAAATGATGAAAATAATAATCTCCACATGACTTCAAGGGGAGTAAATGAACCAAGCAGAATATTCAGCAATTCAAGCTCAGCTTGGTGGAACTTGAAGAGCTCCAGCAATCTTGAGCTTGTACACAGCTAAATCACCCTATTAAAGCTCATTTCCGTAAATTTTAGCGGAGCTCAAGCTAGCCCACGAACTTAGCCAAGCTTATTAAGGGAATCCTGACAATCGTAGCGTTATATCCCACTCAGTGATTGTGATATATACTAGAATGTAACTCAATTCCCAATCCTGATCAGGTGAGCACGTGCTCACCTAACTTATATCAGCACCACACATTAGGGTTTGTACCCCGTGCATTGACCCTATGTACCCCATAACCCACTAATGCATAAGGTACAACCCCCAATGCTGGGCTGATATAACTTATATCAGCCTGTGCTCACCTGATCGTTATCCACTCAATTCTTGAAGATATCTCATTGGCTTTATTACAAGAAAACCTTTCTTACATGTTTTTTTCTTCAAGTTCCTTTCTTAAAGGAATATAATACTATAATTGCATGATATCTTCTTCAATATTTCATAAGGCTAATTGAGCTAAGCCTTGTTTTGCTCACTGCCTGGCTTGTTAATTAGTCGTGGCAAACAAGCTCGTATGAACTAACTAATGAGCCCAGCAGTTAGTACTTTTGTTTACCCCAGCAGGGGAAAAAAAAAAAAGTTAGTACTTTTGATATTCTTCTTTCTCCATGCCTTTTTTAAAGCAACAGCAAAATAGTCACCAGCACATATACATGATGCATAGAACACCCAAAAGCTTATGTAATTCTAGTTTAATATAAACTGTATACAAATGTTTGACAGGTCAGTCTCTCATGTGAATCACCAGCCTAAGAGGCTGCCCGCTGATTGGAAAGTCCGGACACAAGGATAGTCAAAGCTATAATTTTCCACATGGTGATGCAATTAACAGTTTGCCAAACTGCCAAATATCTTGGAAAGATATAATGTATGCTTTTGTAACTTACATGTCCACAAAACAACAACATTCAGAAATGCAATTTCTGTATGAAAAAAAAGAAACACATACTACAAGCCTAAAATGGGTATTTTATTGAGCCTTTTGAGTCCACTTACCTCAATCTATAGATTCTGATGTTTGAGAATGTTGCTCCTCAATTAAACTCTGAACTCTCTGCATTAAACACTGAGAAATAAGTCTCATATTTAGGAGAGCAGATAGACCCAAGATGAAAAGAATAAGGTCGTGTAGGCTTCCTACCTTCACAGAACTTCCAACCTCCTCTAGTTTTTGTAATATTACTAGCTCCCCGGAATGAGGAAAGGAATCATGCCTCTGAGATTTTACTGGGGACATCTGCAATTAACAAAAGTTATGACATTAAGAAAGACAAAATTCTAATATCGAACATGAAATGACCTTGTTCAATACTGAAGAGGCTAAATTTTCAGAATATGTGATGCCTTATTCAATAACTAGAATGCCCTAAGTATGCTTGTGCAGAAAATGGAAAAAGGAACAGAAACATCAATTTATTTTGGCATACCCAGGCCGCTGATGAATGACCTAGCCTCAAATTTGGAACATCTTCAAGTGTAGGAGTTTGTCTAGAGAAAGCATCACTTCTCATATTTGAAAGTCGTGTTAAAACAGCCTGGAAAAAAAGGCATCAACTAGACGCAAGTAAATTAAGACCCTTCAATGTGGTCACCAACAACAGACATAAACTGACAATAAAAAGTACCTTCCTGAAAGCGGTTGGATTTGCAATGCCTTGGATTTGAACATCATCACTCGGTGGCCTTCTTACACCAACATTCTCGATTCTAATAGAATAGACACCAAAAAGGGACTGCAAATATCCTGAGAGTAAAAATAAAGTCAACAGTATTGAGGTAGAATCAGACCCTAGAATTAAAATCAAATTAGACCAAAGAGAGAAACATACTCAAGGCAAGAGAGGAGAATAACATGATACTACAAGGCTATATGAAGAGAAAAAATGGTAAGATACAAATTACAAATAAAAATAAAAATTACAAAAAAGCTAAACCTTTCAAGTATCTACTTTACTTCTTATTGTGCTTTAAAAACAATACCATTCAGTCAGATAAAAAAATTGTAAAACATTCCACAAACAAAAAATTATATCAACATAAGGGACCAAATTCTCCATCATAAAGAAACCTTTCCTTTGAATTGTTTTTGTAACTAAGAGGAAATTTCCTTCTGTTTTAATGTATTTAAGATTTAACTCATCTGCTTTGAATAATTCCATCTCTAAGAGCCTGGGCTCATCTGCCATGAAGGAAGTATCTACAAAATTTTTGATCAGCATAGCCTGGCCAAATTATACCCAGACTCTTCTGATCCGCATGAACTTTTGAGCTGGAAAATTATACTTGCATAGGCATCAAATAATCTCAATCGATGGACTCATTTGACATAAAGAATCACTAATGGTAGCACAAATAATTTTATCTCATATTGTGGATAGCATTTGAAAAAAATAAAAATAAAATAAATCAGGCCAACACCACTTTACCTTGTTCAATCACAATGTCAGCAACTGAAGGCAATAGAACATGCTTCTCTTTCTTCAATACCCCAAAGCACGGTAATGGTACTGGCCTTGTAACCTGAGCTAAAAAGACAAAGTATTAACCAATGGTATTGATTCATGACTTGCATCTTCGATTTATGAAAGAGGTCAACACTACCTAAGTAGCAACTACTTCAATGTGATGAATAGAAAGTAAAGTATAGGGCTTTAGACAATCAATCAAACTGTTTGAAAGTTCAAAGAAATCTCAATCCAAATTGTGAAAAGTAAAACAAACATAAGATGGACAAAAGTCCACTCCACATTTGCTTAACACTCAAGATAAAACCCAACTGGTGGCTGGCCTGGGGAGGGAGTGGGAACTCAAACCCAGGACCTTTTGCTTTTTAAGGCGTAAATCCTAGAAACCACTAGTCCACCCATTGCAGTTCATTACAATTCCCTATATCTCACCGGTTTTTACCAATTGAAACTATTGTTCACCCAACAAACATAGCAAACACAAAAAAAATAAAGCTTGAGATACAAATTGACAAGGTTTGCGAATTTACTTTGTACACAATGGCGTCTGGCGTGACATACAGCTTCCTCGACCGAATCTCCTTCCGCAATATATATCTCCGTACAGGTATATAAAGCAACATGAACAACCCGATTCCCCAAGCCAAAATCAGAAGCACCGAATAAACAACCCACCGAGCAGTCTGATACTTGACAAATTTATCTTCCATCTCCTCAAATGACGCCGTATACAAAACCGTTTCCTCTTCGGCTTCAATATCTACATGAGTACCAGTTTCCGACAACAAACCCCTCTCCAAGCAATCGATTTCTACAACCCCATCTTTCGATTCCATCTGAATCACATATCAATCCAGCAATTACAGCAAAGATTAACTAAATTGTTACCAGACTCACTCTGTAGGATGACTCATCGAATTTATTCTACAAACCAGTCAATTCAAACGTAAGGTAACTTAATGCTTGTCTAAATTAAAAACTTCCCAGAGCCATTCGAGGTTGAAGATTGATCAAATTGCTTTGTGAAATGATTTCACTCAAGTTGCTCGTAATAATTTGTTTTGTCCAGAACAAAATACAAAACCCTAACCCTAGACCTGATCCTGAAATGACTAATAAAGTGATCGCATATATATATAGAGAGAGATAGATATATATATATATATAATATATGAATGCATGTATGATAGCTACGAAGAACAGATGAAGAGCTTACTGATTGATCAATGGAACCTTGTCAATGGAAGGTTTGCAGATTCAAGTTGATCGCGTTGAAGAACTAGTAAGAATGAAAGAGAAATGGAAAGAGTTTGAGCTTGAGTGCACCGGTTCTATGGTGTGCCCAAAATGCCAAATCATGACGGAATCGACGAGTAGTACTCGACTACTCGTATTATGGAACGACGCCGCACCCAAGTCCACTCTTCCTTTACCAAAAACAGAAAAACAAAAACAAAAAAGTCCACTCTTACTTTCAACTAATCAGGACCATTAATGTTAATGAGAATGAACAAAATCTCTTAGCAATCAAAGGCCTAGATCAACCTCAAATTTTTATTTTTATTTTTTAAAATATTTATGCAATTGATTGGAGGTATCTAACCTCTAACCCCACTTGATATCAAGTTGATATTATCAACAAATGGTTATCAAACTATCAATGGTCTTTCTACAAGATCACTCCCTTAACAAGTTAAACAAATGCCATCACGTTAACTAATTTAAAGGATGAAAGGAATTAACTAATTTGAATTAAATCAAATTAGAGCTAAGCGTCATTGACTAATTTAAATTTTAACAGAATACTTATTCTTTAACATAGTAAAATGTCTTTGTTAATATAATCGTTGGTGCAATGTTAAAATAACAGCGGTGTTAGTATAATATAATCATTGGTGCAATGTCTTCGTTAAAATAAATTAAATAATTAAATCAAAATAAACATTGGTGCAATGTTTAAAAAAATAAAAAACTTAAAATAAAAGTGGTGTTAGTAAATGCCACTTTTATTACACTAAAAGCGATATTATTAACACCACTTTTATCACAGCGAATGTTACTACAACCGCTTTCAATGTATTAAAAGCGAAGTAACACTGCTTTCCCACATTAAAAGTGGCGTTACTAACTCCACTTTCTGTGTATTAAAAGTGGCATTACTAACACCGCTTTTATTTACAATTTTTTTTTAAAATTTTAATTTTTATAACCACTTTTATAACACATATAACACAGAAGAAAAAGAACAAAAACAAAAAAAAGAACAATTGTGTTTTATACTCCCTCTGTCCCATAAAAATAGGTTATGACAAAACACAGAGTTTAAAAAAATGTAATCATTGCATTGACTTGTCATTTATTCAGTTCCATCTTTCCGAAAATACCTTCTCTTTTTTGTATTGGTTTTTGTGTTGAAAGTAATTATTGAAATAACAAAGGGTAGACTTTTTGGCCATTTATAGTTCCTATTTCATTTTTGGCCAAAAAGTTAACATAACTATATATTTTGGAAAAAATTTATTCTACAAAGTTGTTCAAAATGATGTTTTCTAATGGATTAAGTGACCACTTTTCATAAAACCTTTTATATTTTTCTAAAACTTTAAAAAATTAAAATTAGTGGGATAAGGAGGAGATCTCTTGAAGGGGTTGCAATATCCAAACCCAACTTTTTCCTCTCCTTTATTGGGCCTACCCATTTCAATCCAAAATATATTTTTTAGTCCCTTTGTTCCACAAAGATAAGCCAAATTTCACAAAACACGGAGTTTAAAAAAAGACAATTATTGCATTAACTTGTCATTTATTAAATTCTATATTTTCAAAATATATATTCTCTTCTTTTTGGTATTGGGTTTTGTGTTGAAAGTAATTATTGAAATAACAAGAAATGGAGTAGAAAACTTAAAAATTTTATGATTTGACTTTCAAAGTACATAAACATTTTGTGATAAAAAAAATTTATGATTTGACTTTTCCCTTTAGCCCTTTACTTCTTCTTCTTCTTCTTCTTTTTTTTATTTTATTTTTTAATTTTAAAATCCGTTTCTCTTATTTGCTTGCTACTCCATCCTCACCGTAAACTCTCTCTTTCTCTCTCTCTCTCTTCCTCCATCTTCTCTATGTCTCTCTCACTCTCTTCTTTCATTTTGTCCATCATTGCCGAATCTAAACTCTATCTTTACTGAATATGATTATGGTCGGGATCTGATTCTATGTCACTGTCTCCTTCTCATCTTCCTTTATTTCTCTATTTCTCATCTTCCATCTCCTTAATCATTGTTGGAGGTTTGTCACTTTTTCTCTCCCTTCGTCTCATCTTCCTCCATTTCTCTTTCTTTTTCTCCTCTTCCATCTCTTCCATCTTCGCTAGATCTGCGATGCACAAATTTATTTACAAAAATAATATTATTTTGAAAATTAGAATTTTAACAGAATATTCATTCCCTAAAATAGTAAAATGTATTTATCAATGTAATATGTCAATTAAATCTAAAAGATATAAAAAAAAAGAAGTAAATAATTAAATCAAAATAATCTTTGATACAATATTAGTGTAATGTATCATACAAAATTCAATCATTCTCCTAAATTTTGAAAACAATTAATTTAATAGTGGAAACTTATGAGAAAATGAATGAACTGGTACGTTATGATATCTGGTGGAAAAAAAAATTAAGACTCGCTAGAGTATAACCTATCCCACGGTCATAGTTGTGATATATTGAAATGTACCAAAGCAAATATAGGCATTGAAGGTATCTCGAAATCCAACAGAATAGATTATAGAATGCATGACAACAATGAATTTTGACTTTCCATGAAGGTTTCGAGTAGGTTTTGCAGAGAGTAAAAAACCAGGGGAAAAAATACCAAAAACATGTTTGAGATCAGAACATAAAAAGATGAGAGAAAAGTTTAGAGAGAGAGAGAATGGGAGAGAAGCAAAGAGAGAGAAGAAGATAAGAGAAAGCATATATCTTTTCAACTTTGGGTATTAACCATTTGGAAGAATTTTGATTAAAACATTTTTAGTTTCCAAAGGAAGATCAAGAAAAATTGAAGATTCTAGCTTGTCACATTCATATATATATATATATATATATATATATATATATATAATTCTCATTTCTTATATTTTCTCTCTTTCTAATTATGAGTATCTATAGTTTTATATGTTCAATTTTTAGGAGATGAGATAAATAGTTATAAAGAAAACGAAGAGATATGGTACAATCTACTAAATTTGGGTTGAACATTGTTCAGTGTGGGTTTTAAGAGATATGCAGTAAACACCAAGCATCAACTTACCTGCACCTGTGTAAAAAGAAGCAATGAACACAGTGTCTCAAAAAAGTTGGGAAATTATCTTTTGGTGACTATTTCCCAACTTAATACCAAAAAAAGAATAGAAATTGGTAATCAATTTGAAGCACGTCTACGGTCAATTAGTAGCAAGTTAGCAAACAATACCCTTTGTTCGGTATTAAGTTAGAAAGTGATCACTAAAGAGTAATTTGGCCAAAGATTGGGAAAATTATTGTTTGCTAATCACTTCTCAACTTAATACCAAAAAAAAGAAGGAAATTAGTAATCATTTTGAAGTACATATATAGTCAATTTGTAACAAGTTGACAAAAAATATCCTTTAGTTTGGTATGAAGTTGAAAAATGGTCACTAAAAAATAATTTTCCCAAAAAAGTTTTTCAGAATGTGATTTAAAAAAAAAGAAAAAAGAATGAAAAGTACCTATGTTGACACATGGCACCTACACAATAACTCCATTCCTCTGTTATATATAGATTATATAGATTTCATCAATCCTTCACGTTTGCCCCGAACTGATAGTCGATTGGGAAGTTTTTGTGTATAAATGGCCTACTTTATGCTTAAAGAGGAAAGAAAAATAGTACATAGGCCACCATTCAAATGTGGCGTGAGACTCATGGATCTCACTTCTCGGGAGAGGCTAACAATTTGATAATGAAAGATAATAGTTAACTTTATAGGATAATTCAGTTGGTAAGGAATCATGCTTACAGAAGAGGAGATCCTAAATTCAATTATTGTCAACTTCTTAAGAGTTACCCGAACATGATCTTATGGTTCTCATGGACATTGGACTAATCAGTCCATATGAATCATAGGGTCTTCCATGCATCCATTGGGCTTACAAAAAAAAAAAAAAAAAAAAAAGAAAAGAAAAGAAAAGAAAAGAAGAAGGGTTATAGTCCATCATCAACTCTTGTGGCTTAGTGGGACCTAGGTGAACTGGGATGCTGATAGTTTAAGGTTCAATTATCTCTAGGGTATTAAAAAAAAAAAATGAAAAAAGAGGAAAAAAATATGACAGTCCATCTAGCAAAATCCAATTAAACTTTTGAAAAAATTTATGTGTGTAATAATCATATAAGAGTTTAAGCATAAGTGATGGGTGTTGCATTTTGAGGCAACCTAATGCTTTTGTATTTGTACAAACTGATTGAATTGGTGTTTTTGTCAAGCTCAGTATACCACAATGGTACTCAGCCCAATTCGAGATGTATAATGGGCTTAAATGGAAGAACACTGGGAGTATTGAGCCCAAAAAATGGGGTAGTGTAGCCGTGTAGGTAACGGAGTAATAGTAAGAACCCTCAAAATAGAAAAACGACGCCGTTTTTGTTAAGCCCTAGCACCAGTGACAGGCGCACGTACATGAAGGAAGACCCCGACCGGTGAAGCGCAGCAGCAGCTCACCGAAATGGACAGCAGAAGAGAAACCACCGACGAAGAGATGGAGAAGAAGAACAAGAAGAAGAAGAAAGAGATTGCCGAGAACGAGATATTCGCTTCTTGTTCTTTCTCCAGTCTCGGTCTCGACCCTACCTTATGCGACCAGCTCCGAGGTTTCCCTCTCTCTCTCTCTCTCTCTCTCTCTCTCTCTCTCTCTCTCTCTATATATATATATATATATATATATATGCTTAATTTAGTATTCATCTGTGATTATTGACAGAGAGGATGGGCTTCGAAGCGCCAACCCTCGTGCAGGCTCAAGCCATTCCTGTTATTCTCTCCGGGCGTCATGTGTATCCTTCTATGCTTAATTTTTATTTTTATCAATGCAATTTTTGAAATTTTCAAAAAATTTACTTGTTTCTCTCGTATTTGGATTGTTTGTGTCTGTCCTTTAATGGGAATTTCCAGACTCGTAAATGCAGCAACCGGCACTGGCAAAACCGTGGCGTATTTGGCTCCAATTATTCATCACTTGCAGAAGCATAATCCTCGAATTCAGCGGTCCCATGGAACTTTCGGTACGTGTATGGTTAAAAATTAGAAAACCAGCGTATTTGGGTCCAATTATTTCCCACGTTATTGTTAGAAGAACTCTGTAAGCTTGAAACTTGTTAATCTAGGAACTTTGTTTTTCCCCTAAGTTGAATGGTTCAAAATGAGAAAACTGACTCTGAAAATATTTCAACTTTTATGAGGAAAAAAAATGTGATATTTGGTTCAAAAACTATTTTAGAGAGCATCCCACAAAATTTTATACCACTAAACATGTTTGAGAAAATGTAGTATGCCTCGTTTTCTGATTACTACCATTGGCTTTAAAGCACCATCAAGCCATGATGGGAAGATCAATTTAAGTGCTTTTATTTTACAATGAGACCACGTCCACGAGATTATCACTTCTATTTCAAGGAGTATATAGCTCCATAGCACAGCTATTAATTTTTCTCGTTGCCTCATTACTTTGTATTATTAAGCAATCACCTTTTTGATGTAATTGATATCTTGGTAACAGCGTTGGTTCTTGTGCCAACGCATGAGTTATGCACGCAGGTTTATGAAATTTTGCAAAAGTTATTGCATCGTTTTCATTGGATTGTTCCTGGTTATGTAATGGGTGGTGAAAACAGGGCAAAAGAGAAAGCCAGGTTGCGCAAAGGTAAGAGATCATATATATTTCTATTGTTATAAATTTGGACTTTGATATGTGGAATTTGAAATTTGAAATTTGAAATTTGAAATTTTTTGATTTCTCGAAGCATGTAACTCACAATCCTTTACCAATGTTTATAGATGTCTGAACTCTATAATTTCCAGTGAATGTTATGATAAACAATTTGCTTGTTGAATTGTACAGGTGCTGGTTTTTCCTTTCCAGTCTGATCATTGGTTTGACCAGTTAGACAAAAAATGAATTTCATATGATGTTTGTAATATTTTTTCGTGATGAATGGTATTTAGTAAGTGAATAAGTTATGCAAAATCGATAGCTAGTTTACATTTGTGAAATTATTTTTGTTGGAGGCATTCATCATCTTTTAAATCTGAAGAATTTGGTTCGTGGACACATGTCACATATTTAATATGGATTTGTATGGGAAACACTAGTTATTGATAAGACATTACTCTATGAATTTTCATATCTTTTTTGAATGGCTATTCAAAGCTGGTTGAACTAGTGGTTCAGCTGAGTGAGTTGCTTTTAATCCATTTCTACCCCTTTTTAGGTTTGATTTGGTTTTTGATGGAATTGGATTGGAGTAGTGGGTGTTTCTGATTGGCCTGGTTTGTATAACACTGCATGCGTTATACTTTTCAATATTGTCAATAAAACTGCACCTAACCCTACAAAGCCTTCATCAACTACTTGTTCAATGACAAAAATCATTTTTTCTCGATTGAGCTTTTTGTTGGGTCATGTTTTCTGTTTGTATTTTCTTACAGCTTGAGCTTCTTGCTATTGGGGTGTGTGTGTGTGTGTGGATGTTTTTTTTTCTTTTTCATCCTCCCCCCCCCCCCCCCCCTCTCTCCTCTCATTTTGGCCTTATAGTGCCATCAGTTTCGAACCAAATCACTTGTCCTTACCATTACTGTTATTGATTTTTCTTAGCCAACTTTTCATCACCTTTGTCTCCAGGTGGCACTACCTTTAGCTTTTCAGTCATTGCTCGTTGCCTTCTTTTCTTATTCTAAATTTTTCTTGTCTTGCCACTTATCCATCTCAACATTTCAAATTTAGCTACAATTACTTCATGGACAGAGTGCTTAAATTTTCAACAATTTGTAGCATAAAGCATGGTATAGCTGCTGTATAATTTTTTTTACTAGTGTGTATTTGATGCAGCGGAAAATATGCGGTCGAGACTTAGTTCACCAAAAACAATCAAGCGTCCACCAATCTGTTGATCGTCGCAAGAACAATGCTAGATAGTAGGCAACCACAATCAATGTTCACACTAGAACACGAAAGCAGGAATAGAAGAGAAACTCTCTCTCTTCTCGATATTATTAATCTCAAAATCAATAAAAAAAGTTGTTTTCCATAAGGTTTACATCCCTTTATATAGAGAACTAACCTATGAAATAGGATAACATAGTTCTACTAAAACAAGTAAGAAATAACTAGGAAACTAATAAATTCAAAACAACAACTAAATAACAAGGAAATAACTAAAACTAATAAAAATAACTAAAATAAGCAAAATCTCGAATCAGCAGTAGGCAGCAAAAAGCTCGTGGTGCGTATGCATTATGTGTACGCCTAAAAGGGTTATGCGTACGCCAATGCAATCTGTATCAGTATTTGATGGTTAAAAGGCTAACCATGCTTTATGGATAGATTGCTAGACCATCAAGAAATGACTTGTGTATAAAATAAATTTGGTCTAGTATAATCAATCATTTGTGTAAGATTACCTATGATGTACTCATTTCTTACATGTTACATCGAATAGCTTCCCTTGGTAAAATGGCATGAGCCGATGTAGCTAAGATACTCTGCCAATTTGTTTGAGATCATATTGATCTTTAGCATATCAATTGCATTCATCTATTTCAAATAAATCTTAGAATTGGCACCATCTGATATCTTATTTATGAAGTGACCTTACTAGTGGTCGTTTTCATCAATTTTTTTTTTTTTTTGTGAACTTGAATTCTATATTGTTGCTTTTGTGTTATATGTTGTCTCAACCAAGTGAAAGTCATTTCTCCCATTGATTCAATTAATATTTTAGACTGTAGAATGATGTTCACTGATGCTAACAAGTGAAATTGAACTTTTTAAATCCTTAAATAGCTTTCTTTCTTCTTCTTTTAGGCATATCTATTCTTGTTGCAACACCTGGACGCCTTTTGGATCACTTAAGGAATACATCATCATTCTTGCATACAAATTTACGGTGGATAATATTTGACGAAGCGGATATGTAAGGGAATATGTCCATTGTCTAAAGTTGCCCCTTTATCTTTTGCCAAAATTTGTATGGCAGTAGAACAGGAATTTTTTTTTCCAATTCTGACAAACCTCTTTTATATCTACATGTGTGTTTTGACAGGATTTTGGAATTAGGATTTGGTAAAGAAATAGAGGAGATACTAGATCTTTTGGGTTCTAGGCAGGATGGGTCTTTTAGCAAGGAGAATGCAGTTTCAACGAATTCTGAATTTCAGAGGCAGAATTTGCTATTATCAGCTACCTTAAATGAAAAAGTAAATCATCTTGCTAAAATTAGTTTAGAAAATCCAGTTATGATTGGTCTTGATGAAAAGAAGATGCAACCAAATCCATCCCTTGAACATTTTGGATCTGTTCGATCTGACATGGATGATGAATCAGAACATTCAGAAAAAATTATTAGCACTTCAAATGAAGATTATAAACTTCCAACTCAATTGGTTCAGAGATATGTCAAAGGTATGTGTTGATGAAAAGTTTAATTTGGCAAATTGTCAGCATGACATTAAAAGTCTGATTGAAGTCTTCTCTCCAGTGCCATGTAGTTCACGGCTTGTCGTACTTCTTTCCATCCTAAAGAATCTTTTTGAGAGAGAAGCTTCCCAAAAAGTAAGGCTGCCTTTCAACTTCTGAATTGCTGCTTGTTCAATTTTGTGTGTGAGGTTTAGTTCTTTTTGATGCCCTGTACAGCTTTAATGGTGCACTTGTTTTTTCTTTCTCTACATAAAGAGTGCATAAGTAGGTTGCTTTTCAACACACACATGATTCTTGGGTGTTTTCATAGCCCTCTTTCGACATATGTACGTTAAAAACAGTTCTTGAATATTTTTTATGTAACTGAATTTCTTAGGAGATACTTGTGTTTATTTGTAATTTAACAATTAACTTTCTATATATGGTAGATTTTGAAGTTAACAATTTCATACCTATAATATTAAATTTTCCACTTCATAACTCGTGTTTCTTTAATTATTGGTAAAATCATAAAAAAAGTCTTCTCAGCAAATTAAAAAAAAAAAAAGGATTATGAAAATAGTCTTAACCTTTTCTCTCTTAATTTTATTGGGAAATTCGTAGTGAGATTTTTTGGACTGCTATTTCGGTAAACTAGGTCAACTGCTAGCAGTAGCGGTGACCATTTAGAGTTTAATTATTATTATCAGACCTTTGATTGAGCTTATTGAACCCTTTAAGTATGATGATTTTATAATTCAAAAAGCCTTGGTGCTTTTTCCTCACACGATTTCAATTCATCAACATGTGTGGAACTTTGGGCTTCCCAAGTATCATTGGCAAATAATACTAATAGCCAATTAGCCACTGCTTGGAGCCCCTTTGTGATTAAACTCTGTTGGAAAATATGATCACTGTTTCTCCCATCTCCTAGAAAGTCTACACAAAGTTAATTAAACATAATAATAACTGTAGTCTTATGCTGGTTTTTCAAAGTTATAAGTTGGCTCATATCATTCTACAGATTGTGGTATTCTTTTCAACATGTGATGCAGTGGATTTTCACTATTTACTATTAAGCGAATTCCAGTGGCCACCCAATTCCAATCTGAAAGCAGAACTTATACAGACATTTGTGAGATGTAAAACTTTTCGGTTACACGGAAAAATGAAGCACGAGGATCGGAGAACCACATTTCAGGCCTTTAAAACAGAGAAATTGTCTCTTCTCTTGTCCACGGATGTTGCTGCTAGAGGCTTGGATTTTCCAGAAGTTAGATGTATTATACAGTATGATTCTCCAGGGGAGGCTACTGAATACGTGCATAGGTATATGGAGACATTTTTTCGTTTGGAATTTCTTCTTATCATTTCCCATTCTTTGGTCTTTTTGGTAACACCTAAGAGTTTTGATGAACGATGTAAAGTTTTTCAGCCTATTATTGTGCTTTTATAGTGCAAAAATCTTGAAAACTTCATGCCATCATCCCAGTATGTGCTCGTGTTTTCACTTGAAATAACATGAGCTTTTCACTCCTGGGCCATAAGCTTCATCCTGAATGTCATTGCTACTGGATGGATTTAACCCTCTAGAAAATTTTCCAGTTTGTACTTTGTATAGGTTTAACGATTTGAAAGATATGTCCATCAATCAGATGGTTAATGTTAAATTATGGTTCTTTCAAATGTATCTGATTTTTGGAGCATGGAAGATTTTCTGGGATGGTCTATCAAATAAGTAATTAACCCGAACTGCCTGAATGTGTTTGTTGAGAACTTGAGATTGGACACATATTCTGGTGGGGTTTTGATGCTTTCTTTAATCCATTATACAGGGTTGGAAGAACTGCTCGGATGGGTGAAAGAGGAGACTCATTGTTATTTTTACAACCAGTTGAAATGAATTATTTGCAACACCTGGAGAAACACGGTGTATCACTGTCAGAGTATCCCCTTCTCAAAGTGTTGGATGGTTTCCCATTGTACGGTCACAAACACAATGTCAAGAAGTTTGTTTCCAGTAGAGTTGCATCCCTGGGTGTTATCTGTGCAGAAGGCACTTGAATCATTTATTGTGGATGAGGTATAAACTTTGCATTTGATCTTGTGGTTTTTTTTTTTTTCTTTCTTTTTTTTGATAAAGTTTGCATTTGATCTTGGTTATTTTTTAAAGTTACTCTTGCTGGCACCAATTGTTATTACAGTATATTGGAATTTTAACTTCTCTACTTCACCATTGAGTCACTTGATTTTATCTTGGATAAGGTATAAACCTTTCAATGAATTTTACTTAAACAACCTTTCAATGAGTTTTTAGGGCTTTGGTTTGTTTAAGTAAAATTCATTGAAAGGTTTTCATTATATTTATGTTTTTCAAGCCTAGGTGACCTTAAAACAGATCGGGAGTTTATATTTTGTTTTCTTTAACTGAAGTTGTAACAATTTTTTTCTGAGATACTTGGATACAAACTTTTTAGTAACATTCCAAAATTAGTTCATTTTTATGTAGTGGTCATGCATTTAAAATTATTTGCCTATTCGGGCTGAAACCTTGTCATTGTGAAAATGCTTATTCTAGTTAAAATCAAGCCCGCTGGATGGATTTCCAGGTATTACTTTTAGTTAGATAAACATCAAGCTTTCATTGTTTCCTAGCAGTTAATTTTCTTCTTTTGTCTCTTTTGTTGATTGGTTTTGTTGCTGTTGTTACCTTCTTAAACAGTAAGACTATCTGGCATATGAGTTTAGGTCATACACTATTGTCAAAAGATGGTCTGTATCTTGACATTTTATAAGAAGAAGGCTTAAACATATTATGTTAGTTCTGGATACCCCACAATCCTAACCATCTGATTCTATTCAGACTCCGGACGAATGGAAGTTAAATTCTAAAAGACTTGGAAAATTTGCAAATGGTCAGATCATTGGGAGTTAAATTCATTTTCAACATATGATATACCCTTACTGGCAAAGAATGATTCTTGTACTGATGTAAAATGGTTGGATAAGGCTTTTATTCGAGCATACAAATTGCTGGTCCAAACCTCTAGTTTGTGTCTGATAATACTTTTTTTTAGGAGATTAATGTTCTCTTTTTCAGTGAGCTTGACATATTACATTTCTCCAAATTGATGTATTGCCTCTGCATCTTGTCTCAGCCAGAGAAGAAGCAGCTGGCCAAGGATGCATTTTGTTCTTGGGTCCGTGCGTATACAGCTCATCGTGGTGAACTGAAAAGGATTTTTGTGGTGAAGAAACTTCATTTAGGGCACGTGGCAAGGAGTTTCGCTTTGAAAGAACAACCCTCTTTGGTTGGAAAATCATTCCAAATGCAAACCAAGAAGAGGAAGAGGGATCAAAAACAAAAGGGACTATCGAAAAAGAGGAAGTTTGCGAGTAAAGTATAAATGCAGAACATGAGGGAGCTATATCACCATGTTCGTGACATCTTGAGAATGATATAGATGCTGAGGCTTGTTACCCCAGATCATCTCTGGAGCAGTTCCGAACTCTTGATAGGCACATCAGCATATTTTTGGGCTTTCACATTTTATTATTGACTGACAACAGCTGGCTATATTGAAGTGGAAGCTGTATGTGAACCACTTGAATGGGTCATTGTTACAGCCTTCATGTGGTCCATCGGCAATGGTCCAATTCTGTAGCTTATGGGCATAGGCCAATAATGCTTATGGCCGAGTTTTCAGACTTTTTCGAGTGGATAATCAGAGTCAATTTTGTCACTTTCAGGCTTTGTATTGGAATCTGTTGATGAAACATTTTGCAGAGCAGAAGACATTGTTACATTGTAAAGTATGTAATTCATAGCTGTGGGCCAATTACAGCAGGATTCTCCATTTTCTCACTGTGATATCCCTGTATTGTGTTCCTGCCGATGGGTTGGTTACCAAGAGGCTGAGTGAACAAGTCAACCAAAATGAATGTATGGTCAAATGCACGTGAAAGGCATGGGACCCAAGTGCAT
This sequence comes from Liquidambar formosana, assembly GCA_039720395.1. Classification (NCBI taxonomy): domain Eukaryota; kingdom Viridiplantae; phylum Streptophyta; class Magnoliopsida; order Saxifragales; family Altingiaceae; genus Liquidambar; species Liquidambar formosana. Next base: position 6,001,148 of record CM077830.1, read on the forward strand.
GTGGAAACACCGCAGAGCATCATACGCGTTGACGGATGGACAGCCATAAACATAATGATGAGGTGTTGATCCTTCCACCTCAGGTGAATTTTCCCATCCCTTGGTTGGGTTTCCTTTTGGGCCCACTACGTACGCTTTGATGGGAATTCCCAAATTTGGCCAATGCCTATTACTCTAAGTGGCCCATCACACTCGTGAATTTGGCCCACTTCACGTCCTACTTGTCGGGACCCCTTTCCTGTCCACCTCAATTTTCCTCCTTCATGTCACCCAAGTGATTAAAAATTATAATTGATAACAAATAGAGAGAAAAACATCCCCACTGAGATTGCTATGCTACAGCATCTTTTCCACATGGAAATTACCTACTCACAAAATTTTAAAAATGCTTATGAAATTTAAAAGCAAACCCAAACTAGTTTTTTTTTTTTTAATCAATCTCGAGTTGACTTCAAGCAGTTTGGTTATTTATAATATTATTGAGGCCATTGAGTTGAGTAGTATTCCACTGGAGTTTGCTTTAATAAACTAACAAGTTTAAGCTCGCTCGCTTAAACTCTTTATTGAATCAATCTCAAACCAAATTCAAAGTGGCTTGACTCATCTTAAAGTTTCAGACTTTGCACCGCCAAGTCTTCCTATTGGTTACTTAAAAGTTTTGCAAACTTTGAAAATTAAGTTACAAAATTATATTGTAATATAAGCTACTTTCACATCGCAAGCATAGCATTGTAGAATCATTTATGTGGCGCACCACAATCGGGAATCCTTAAAAAGGGGAGCATTTCAAGCGTCAATTTTTGTAAGAATGGAAGAAAAATATTTTTTTTATAAATTGCAAGACTCCACCAAATCACGAAAAGGGGGAAAGATTTATCATTTTTAAATGTAATTCTTTGATAACAAGTAGTTAATTACATTGGGCCCCTCTAAATGACAGTGACAACAAATTCCACTATGCTTTTCCACTTGAGTGGACGAGTGATGATACCTTTATGAGAGACTTAATTTCTACTACGAGGTGACCTTACATAAAGAAATTTTTGCTTCAAAAAAAAAAAAAAAAAAAAAAGGTCATAGAAGAGAGGATAATTTTATTTTATTTTATTTTTTTTAAATTTCCATAATACGAAGTAGCAAGATTAAAAAATATCATAAAAGCTAATAATTGGATAATTGGTTGGCCAATGAGATCCTGCCACGGCGGAGGAAAAAAGGTGCAATAATTCAAAGTTTTCCCAGGAAGGAGCTGATTTTAAAATAGTCAGAGATAATCAGCCCCCACGTGAAAGGCAAATAATAAGATGGACATAAATAGATTACGGCAGAGTGGAGAGAATATGAAATAAAGAAAGCTCGAATGATTTATGGGCTGTCGGTGGAATTTACAAATAAAAATGTAGCCGACTTTTTGCATGAAAACGGGGTTTTAATGTGGCAGCTTTGAGATTTAGGAAGCGTACGTGGGGTGGTTGTGGTGGTGCTGCTGGTGTGGTGGGTTGGCTAATTAGGAGACAAAAGCATCACAGCTTAAATTTTAAAAATAAAATTAAAAAAAAAAACAACCTTGGAGGACACTTGAAGAGAAGGTTCCTTCAAAGACTCATTCAAGCCGTGAATCTCGTTTCTTGCTTACCCTATAGGGTTACATGAGTGGTTTTTGTGATTTGTTACTGTGTCTACACTGTAGGGAATAGAAGGGAGGACTTCATTTTTTTTTTTCGCTCTAACTGGGTAGGCTTGGTTGTTAGATTGCCTATGTCAACATCACTAAATAGTAAGTGGCGTGGATTATATTTTACCCTTAAAATTGAACTCATTGAAATTGTTTTCTTTCCTATGACATTGTAAAAAGTCTCGTCGTATTTCGAGTGATTAAAATCAAATTAATAATATATGTAAGATTATGAAGTGGAGTCAACTTATAAAAGACTAATGACATGATAGTATGGTGATATTAGTTTTAATTGTAACTTATGAAAATGATTGCCAATCACATTAACCAATAGATAAATCCCATTAGAGTATCATGTGAAAATGCATAGTAGTAGCACTCTTGTGATACACTCATGAGTCTCCATCAGTTATTGGTCCTCTTATTAGTTTCATAGTCTCTAAATTGGACCAATCGAAGCTAGGCGACTATAAATTGGCTGTAAAATTAAAGCAGCCAAAAGAGGTTGTAGCTCCCCTTGTCAATTAGTTTATTGTCTCTAAATTGGACCAATCTAAGTTAGACAAGTATTGTCTGTGAAAGCAGCCTAAAAAGGCTCTAGCAATAAGCCAATAATCCTTCCCTTGGATAGATGAAAGAAAGAAGAGGAATCATTTGCCCAAACATTCAATCACCTCCCAACCCAATCTCTATCCTCCAACTGAAGTAGGGAATAGGAAGTTGATTGATTGAACCCCACCTTTTTTTTTTTGGGTACCAGATTGAACCCCACTTTTGTAATAGTGCATTTACATTTCCTGCTTATATGGTCCCACAAACCAACTATATTGTGGCTAGTCTTTTCTAATTGGATAATACAAAGAACTTTCTGACTTCCCTAGAGATATTGTTGAATCACCTGGATGGTGACCTTACTAGGCTCCATTATCAACATCATCTCTCTCTCTATGACATATTGATATAGGTGCACCACAAAGTGGCCTAAATTGCAACCGTGTGGTATTCTACTTGCTTCTTTCACTAATAAGATTCAAGATTTCTTGTGGTAGTACTAGCAAGAATAATCCAATGTAAACCCCACCATTTCTAAAGGATACTTTTGCTCTCGTTGAGAGAACCCTCTCAGCTCTCTCTCTCTCTCTCTCTCTCTCTCTCTCTCTCTCTCTCTCTCTCTCTCTATCTCTGATAGATGCTACATTTAGTAGCATGGGGACCATGACTTGTGTGAAACGGTAGGTGGAACCATCAAAGAGATATGCATGTCGGGTCATTGTCATTAGACATACTAACATCTAATGCATAGAATTCTATTAGAAAAACTATAGAATTTTGAGGGTGTTTATAGGGGAATAATCCCATGATTAGCTTATAAAGCAAGGCACACCACTCATAAAGGTACCCAATTAAATGAGTTTATTCTCTTTGCTTTTCTCTTATCATTTTTCTTTTGGGGATCATTTGGTAGTCCATGTGCCATACCTAACATGAATCATTCTATCAGCATGTCAAGGTGTCAAGGTGCCACAGCAACAGGATAATTAAGAAACTGAATCATTTCGTTGGCCTCTTCACGCCTTAATTGTGAAACCCATATATATTCGGTCTCTTCGCGAATTTACTTTCCTAGTGATGGAATTGATCCAAAATTATTGCGTATGAATGTCTTTGGGGGATCTTGTACTTGTCATCGATGATATAACATGTGGTAATGAGTAATGGCACACGCTCCTTTCGTGTCCTACGTACCTTTATATCTTAGTGCTCGCGAAAGTTAAAGTTTTCTGAGTCGAATTGACAAATTGCACAAGCTGTTCGATCATATATCCTCACTGTGACGTCTAATAAGCATTAGCTTTGCTCTATAGAACTCGCACTCTGCATAAGTAATGTCTTGTCTCCTTTACTTGGCCTGTGACAGGTTTATTCTTCTTTATGAACTTTGTTCATTGTTTCACAAGCATACTGATCTAATCCATCAAAAAATTGTCTTCAACGAAGAATAAATATCCTTGTTGATTATGAACTTCATGACCCAAAAAAAAAAAAACTATTAATGAAATCAGATGCATGAGATCAAATACATATCTACTACACACGTATTGATATTATTAACATGTATTAACAGTATATATTAGATATCTTGTATATGTGTATACAATTTATCTATGCATAGAAAACAATCCTATTTTTAAGCTCAAATCGGAGGAGGTGCAGACTTAAAAGGGGGAAAGTATTGATGGGGTGAACAATGAACCTGCAGTGACAAGTGATGGAAGGAAAAGGATTCGTAATAGTCCGTACGAGCTAGGGAAAGTCAAGAAAATGAGGAGCAGCTAGCAAGCTAGTGTGGGAAACTGGGGAATCCGTATACATAAAAAATATAAAAATGAAAAGGGGTAGAGCCTCTCCACTCGATTTGATAAAACCAGGAATTGAACCCCACATTCTGGTCGGAGCTTGGAGGTAGTTGGCCCGACAAAAGCTGCACAGCTTCACATGGATGGCGGGGCTTGCTTCGCTGCCTTCACTTATTTTATTTTTTTCCTTAACCTGTCCTCCCTTTCTGCTTCTCTTTTCATCTTCCTCTCATTGGTAGCCAACTCAAACCACTTCTTTATCAGGTCCATCTCGAGTAGTTTGGTTATTTAAGGGATTTAATGGTTTCATTAATTTCACTAGTATTTTATTTGAACTTGACTTGATAAATTAATGAAACCAACTTGATTTTTTTTTGCTAATAAACTCATATCACATTTTCATTAGGTCGATCTTAAACCAAACTTGAATAGTTTAGCACATCTTAGATGGAAAGCATGGTTCATAATTCAAAAGAAGCAAAAGAAAATTTGAGATTTAGAAAGGTATGCAACATGGGCTAGCAACTGTAGTGCCACGGTACCGATGGAGCTCTAAGCAATTTATTTATTTTTATTATAAAAAATTTGTTATTATTGTTTTTAGATAGAGGATCTCACAATTTGAAACATAATGTAGCAAGGAGTGCAGCAAATTTAGGAATATCGTATTTTTTATATTAAATATTAAATATACATTCTGATTTTGTGCTTCCTAGTGTTGGCTAATTAATATTTGAGCAAAACAACTACATTAAAGGTTTGGAAACATCATTTAGACCCACCTATGATTAGGATTCATGAACATAATCTTAACCCATCATGAAGTGATGTTATTAAGGTTAGGTTTCCTTGATACAAGCCAAATTTAGCTCCGCATAACATGGAACGATGTCATCATATTTCATCAAATCGCTATCATACATGTCCTTAAACTACCTTTAAACTAAATACCAACATTAAATCACCTATCCTTTTTCGAAAAAAATCATTACTCTAAAAGCTAGCAAGTAGACTCAACTCCCATCCCAACCCAACCCAACCCAACCCAACCCAACCCTAGAATTAGTAAGATGCTAGTAGGATTTCGAACAATCAATCGATCCCTTTGACTTCCCTATTAGGGATATAGCTAAGTATTTCTATCATCCATTCCCTATCGATCTGGTTGGAAATGAAGCGATAGATCACATTTTTAGTTATCTAGATCGTCAAATTGTTTCATCACATTTCAATCAAGCTTGCCCAAAAGGTAGCTGTTTCTTTTTACTTATTTATTTTTGGATTAGGGTAGTCCATACCTTGTAGTATATATAAAAGATTAATTGGTAAATGAACTTCCTTTGCAACATGCCTTAATAATTGTAGTGATCATTCGTTTACTCTGAAAACATAAAGTTGACCGATCGCATGACATTATACCCTCAAAATCATCATCTCCTATGGTCCAGACTATTTGTCAAGCAGCAAAACAGCTGCATATATATATAAAAATATAGAGTAGTCTTTCATTAACCTTAAAAAAAGTTTCTAACTTTAATTGAAGTATTATGATGTCTCAATCGTAGGGCATATGGCATGTGACAAATCTCCCACTTTTGCGGCTAGTGGCCGTTTCGGCGTGCATATGAAAATTCTCTTATTTATTTATTTATTTTTAAGTGGGGGTTTAAGAATCAAAACATTAGTCTGTATTGCTTGCTATAGATTCTTTGTATAAAGAAGAGTTACTTTTATATTAAAATGTTATGATGTAAGGGCATGATAGCACATTTAAGTATAGAAAAAAAACACCGAAAGGGCAAAAAAGAAAGAAAAAACGAGAGACTTGTCTACATTCCAATATTATATATCTATATACCAATAAATGTCATTGCATGTATCTAAGCATTTTATTATGTATCATACGAGTATCAAAGACCGAAGGTTAGTCGCTCAAAAAGCGGACAGTCCTCTATATTCAATTTCTAACTCCATCTTAGGATAAGTAGTTACTAATCGAGTTTATTCTAGACATTAAAGGCCGTGGCCTTACTTGTAGCTAGTAAATTAATCAAGCCCATTGTCTATATATTCAATTAGCAAAAAATAAAAAATAAGGAAAAGAAAAAAAAATAAAAATCATAGAATAGTTATTAATAGTGCAGCAACTATACTAAGATGTATGAAAATAAAATAAAAGGTAAATTATAATTTGACCCCTTAAATGTTAGGGGAAATATTTCACCCCTCAAGTTTAAAATCAGACAAATTGCCACTCATAGTTTGTGAAATTCGTGTAAAAAAGGCTGAGACTAATTTGATAGTTTCGCATTATCCAAAAACAATATATGATAAGTAATTTAGTTATTTCATGAATTTCATTAACCGTGTTAGTCCAAATAACATTTTCAGAACCATGAGAAACAATTTTTTTGATTTTAAATTTAAGGGTTGAAAAGTGATTTTTGTTAAAATTTTAAGAAGCCAAACAATGCCAAAATTTCAAAAATGATTTTAAAGCAAATAAGTTAGTAATCATTTATATTGAACTGTAATTAATTGCCTAGAGCGAACCCTATCTGTAATTCCCCCAAAAAAATTGCTCCTCACTGGTAGGGTGAAATTTATGAATTGATCGACTAAATTACCTGTCATACATTGTCCACATATTATTAGCATTGAAAGACGTTTAACAAAAAGGGAAGAAAGATATAAAAAGGAAGTTTAATTGGAGACCACACATTATTAGCATTGAAAGAAGTAGGGCTCCTCCTCTTCATTAATACTTTGCATTAAATGGGTGTATTGGGATCACCGCTTTCTTCTTTTTCTAATATGAAAGTATTGGGATCACTCTAAGGTGCTTCTCCCATTCATAATGTGTAGCACATTTCTCATCGAGTTGAAAATTATCATAATCATAATATTGTAAAAATGGAAGGAGCGTTATTAGCTTTGTAGCCTTACCGCTTATGTAATCTCCAAAAAAAAATATTACCACTTAATTTAGCGTCACCATGAAAAAAAAAAAAAAAATCAACTATTTTTAAATTGACAATAGCATGAACTTGTACTAGACGATGATATGTTGTTAATCTAGTAGCAATTTCTTTACTTATGGAGTAAATGATTTCAAGTTTAACTCATATGAGAGATTTATATATTGATATTAAGAAGAATTATGGGTATGAATAGTTTTTTATTTTTTATATTTTATTATTTATAAATATGATGAAGGGGAAAACCAATCCTACGCTCTGTTGCAAGTTAATGACTCTAATACCTAAGTAGGATCATTAATAAACAAGTACACGTCGTGCCTTAGTCTCAAAGGTTGAACTCTTAACTACTTAGCCCTCACACCTTTGCCACCAAACCATCACTTTTGGTGATAGGGCTAGGAATAGATCTTGTCATTCTCAAAAGAATAAAAAAAATCTTGGGTGAATGACATTATCAACAGTTTCATCATGGTAAGACTAGCTTTCCCTAGGAGAAAAGGCTACTCCATGATGGCCTTTTTTATGAATATATTGTCATCTCTTTTCTTATTTTGAGAGATATCGTATGAAATTTAAAGTAATTATTTGATTCTTAACAAAAAATCAAGTTACTGCTTGATAGAAAAATCTTTTAAATATAAAAAATTATTAACAATTACCATATGATATAATCACAATCGCCGACTAAAGTTCTATACTTTCTATCTTTCAATGGTATTTGATTAAAATTTATTGTGAACTTTAACTAATTAGTGCATATAGGTTAATTTTAGCATATTGTTGATTATATTTGGACTTGTAAGATGACATTAACCAAATAAATGAACAATGTGAATTTTCTAATTTAAAACATAAACTAATAGGTGAAGATCACACATGTTTAATTTGATATTTAATTGATATAGGATATAGTATATTTTAAGTAGAAATAATTAAAAACACTTAATAGAGGGCATAACGAAAGGAAAATAAAAAATAAAAATAAAAAGAAGAAAAAGAAAAAAAATAGTGAGCTTGGAGAAAACATCAAATACACCGTCCTGTAACCTCAAAATTCACGCAACAGTGCGGAACAGTATAAAGCTCATCCAACGGTTGATTTCGCAGTTACTCAAGGAGAAAACGTACTCTTGAGGTGGAGGCCAACATTTGTATCTTCACCACTACGAAATGTGAATTTAGGTGGAATCTGAGCTGAATTTGGGAAGAATTTGAGTGTTGTCTGCAGGGAGCGCAGCACGCCCTTTATTTTTTAAGCAGCTTCAGTCTATTTCATGTCGGCTTGTACCCATTAAAAAAGCTGTCTCGCTTTCTTCGGCGTCAGATTTTCCGGCGACTCGTCAGATTTCCCGGCCTTGATCCTGCCCGCTTTCCCGCCGAATTCCTCAGTCTCTGACGTGCTCTGCTCTCCATTCGCCACCACTGTTCCTCTTCCCGACTTTCAGGTAACCGGATTTCTCAGTCATCTCCGCCACAACTCCGGTCAGTATTCGGACGGTCACCGGAGAGAGGCGTTCTTGGTGATTGTTTGTGTTTGCTGGTGAATTCGGAGGTGGAATTCGACTGCAATTGGATTCTCGTGGATTTCTCAATTCCCTTGTAAAATTTCAACTGCGAGAAGTCTGATTTTCCTCTTCTTTTGGGTGGAAAAAGCTTCAGTCAAGGTATGAATTTTGATTCTTGAAAAATTCGCTTACGAAAGAGAAGAAGTTGGAGAAGGAAAGTTCATGTCTGGTTCCTTTCATTACACCAAGCTTCAGGTCAACGAAGTAAATGCTGAAGATTCGATGTGGGTATGGCCAATTTTAGTGATCTGTTGAGGGGTTTTTTGTGGGTTCGTGTGATTTTTGTGGAGAAGCAATGCTGCAATTAATGGGGAATGGTTCACAGCTGGAATAATCTTAATGGGGAAAAGGTTGGCTGTATGGTATGGGAGTTGCTGAAAAGGGAACACATAATTATGCTATATATGTTACTGGAACGGAACTGGTGATTCAGTTTGCTTAATAGGTATTTCTTTGCCATTTGTCAGCATGAAGGCTCCGGCAAATGGGCTTTTGGCAAGTTCTGGAGAAGGTGTGGTGTTTTTTAAGTTTTACTAATTCTATTCCAACTTTTAAACTGACTATGTTTTGTTTGTAGCTGTTTCTTTGATCTATTCTTATACATGCGTGTGTGTATCTCACCTTATTAGGTTTTCATAATTTTGTTTTCTTAGTCTTTAATTGTTGATAGGCAGTGTGCAAATGACATATGGAATCATGGGTTGTTCCTGTTTTTGCCTTCCCCTCCCTCTCTTTTGGTGGGCTTTTCTTTTGCACACTCTCCCTTTGGTTTTAAGACAGAATTAGAGGAAGTATGTGAAAAGGTTTTAGAAAAAGCAATCAATTCCTTAGAATTGCCCTCTCCTCTCCTTCATGTGTGTGCGCGCCCAACCACCTTGTGAGTCTTTCCTCTCCCAAAAATGTTCTGAGCTCAAGTGCTAATGTGGTCTGAGGGAAAGGATTTCTTCTTGTCCGCTTGGCTTGTTCTTTGGTCTACAAAATTTCCGTGTGTGTCTGGCCCCAAGAGCTGAATGAAACTTTAAAACAACCAAAGTTTCTAATACTACAAATTAAGCCTTTGTTGTTCTGGCTGAATAGGTTAAGTTCTCTTTCTCTTGCGGCTTGTAGCGTTTTCTTAAATCAAGTGTAGATTAATTTTTAAAATCATTTTCTTAGTTTTGTAAATTGATAGAGCGGTGGTAAATAATTTTATGGTAGAATTATTTGTTGTCACTTGTTATTGTTTTCTAATTTTGTTCGGATGGGATTGTTCTTTTTCTTGCTCTTTCAAACTATGCATGATTACTGTTTAGATTTAAGTATTTAACTAGAAGATTGTTTCTTCATTTTAAAAAAAATAAAAAATAAAAAATACTAGGTTGTTAGATATCAAAATTGCATGTCACAAATGGTAACAAATGCAATCTGAAGTAGTGACTTGTTCACCACCAAAAATGATACGTAACAGGTGTATAAGGTGATAATCACCACATATGGCTTGATAATGTGTTGAAATTCCTTGGATTAACAGTATCTCAAAGGCATAAAAAGTTTCTGTTTCATCTCCAGTTTCTACATTTTGATATTCTTATTTATTTATTATAATTCTTAACGATTTTTAGTACATTATGTTTCATAAAGAACCCATCTTACATGAAAGAGGTTTTTATTTCATAATATCCAGGTGATTTTTTTAAAAGTTATATATATATATATATAATTTTTTTTTTCCTGGGGAAACTGGATCCAGATATGTCCCACTTTCTGAAAGTACGACTTCGTTTAGCAATTTGACATATCTATATTATTTCTTGACCATTGATTTTTTTCCCCGCCTTTTTGGATAGCCTCAATGATTTTTTTTTTATATTTTTTTTTGGTGTGGTTTGAGAACAGGGGAAAGGAAGAGTATTAATTCAGAGTTATGGCATGCTTGTGCTGGGCCACTAGTTTCTTTGCCTCCAGTTGGAAGTCTCGTGGTTTACTTCCCGCAAGGTCACAGTGAGCAGGTACTTTGTTTTCCTTGTAGCTCTTGAAGAGTAGCAAATTTTCTCATTAAAATGAAAAATAAAAGAGTAACAAATTTTGAATTCTGGTTTCTGACTAAACTTTTCTTTGACAACATAAAAACTCTCAGGTTGCAGCATCGATGCAAAAGGAGACTGATTGCATACCAAACTACCCTAACCTTCCTCCCAAGTTGATATGCATGCTTCATAATGTCACATTACATGTATGAGGTCCTAAATTTTCAAACTACAGTTTCAGATAGTCAAGTCTTATGAAGGGAAAATGTTAATGTTATTGAAGGAAAATGACTGCATGTGTGGTGATCATTGTATGCTTGGCCACCTTTTGGGTTGCCAACAGCCAAATACCCCCCCCCCCCCCCCTTCTCCTTCTCCCACGTTATTTTTTTCACACATCAGACCCTTTTACTGTAGTTGTATTTTAGTTGGACTCACCCAAGGGTGGATTAGTATTGATCAATGACAGGTCACGTGCTGTATATGTGCAATGACATAATTTTGTAATGGTTTGGAATGCAGGAACCCTAATTATGATTTGCTAAAGTGGTAGTTTTATTGTATATTTTGAATCAGGCTGATGTAGAAACAGATGAGGTCTACGCGCAGATGACCCTTCAACCAGTAAACAAAGTAGGTCAGCTATTAAATTTGAATTTTATTTAATACTTAACTCAGCGCATTTCATATATTTATCTATTCCCACATGTGATCATGTGTATTGATGTAAAAGTGTGTTCCAAATTTCTATCCTACAGTATGACAAGGAAGCAGTTCTGGCATCTGATATGGGCCTCAAGCACAGCAGACAGCCTACTGAGTTCTTCTGCAAAACTCTTACAGCTAGTGACACAAGCACTCATGGTGGATTTTCTGTACCTCGTCGAGCAGCTGAGAAGATATTCCCCCCTCTGGTGTGTACAATATTTTCTAATTTGGGCATGTTTAGTACAAGTACATTCAGTATCTGCCTATTCCAGTGCTCACCAGAAAGATGCTTGATAGGATTTTTCGATGCAACCCCCTGCTCAGGAGATAGTTGCTAGAGATTTACATGACAATACATGGACATTCAGACACATTTATCGAGGTATTTCCTTTTTCAGAATATTCTTCGTCTCTCTCTATTCCTCTCATTTTGGTTGCTGTTTTATGGTCCAATACTCAAATGATGCTTGGTTAAGGTTTTTTTTTTCCCTGGTTGTTATTGTTGAACCAGGAGTTTGCTTCTCCCAAAAAAAAAAAAGAAAAAAGAAAGAAACAAAACACTCACACTTCTGAACCAAAAAATAAATAAATACAGAATCTTGCTTCTTAGTGGTTGCAGACACTAAATTTGCTAGGTTAAAAAATTTGTTACCTTTGTCTTATCCTGTTTGTTGATTAACTACTACTTGCTCCAGAATTTTTCAAGGATTTACAAATATTTGTTGGTGTTGAGTGCTTGTTTATTTCCTCAAATTCTTGCTCATTAGATCTAAGGAATGCAAAATATCTGAAGGCTGTTTTGGTTGTGAAATCTCTTTGTAAGTTATTTCCTCCATCTGGTTAGGAATGGAACTTTCCAGTCAGAAAGCAAAGTTCCAACTGATGGTATAGTTGGTGTATTAAGATACCTAATGAAGGGTAGCCCCTTTTATGCTTAACGCAAATAAAACCATTTGAAAAAGCTTTGCAGATAATTTTAAGTACATATTTGAAAATGAAATGGCTTTTTCATTTTAAATTCTTCTTTGGCTACAGGACCTACATTCTACATAAGTTTCTACTCCTCTGTGGGTACCTTCTTCCTTATTTGGTTTAAGTTTGAAAATCCTTACTTCTGGAGTTAGGATGTGATGAATATCTCTGTGTTCGGCTAGAAACTGAGAAATTTTGATTTATCTGCTTTACCAAGACTGAATATGTGGCAAATCGACAATATAAGGAAGCATCATATGCCTTGACCAATATGGAGTTAGGAAAATTTTGCAGTATATGTTTTTATGAGTTGAAAAGTGCTAGGACATTACCTTAAGACTTCATATTGCCTTAATTTCAGGTCAACCAAAAAGGCACTTGCTGACTACAGGTTGGAGTGTCTTTGTTAGCACAAAAAGACTCTTTGCTGGTGATTCTGTCCTTTTTATAAGGTACGAGAAAATAATAGCTTCAGTTACATGTACATCCCTCCTGAAACTGAGCTGAGAAAGTCTGTTTGGATGTAGAGATGAAAAGTCACAGCTCCTCTTGGGCATAAGGCGAGCACATAGACAGCAGTCAGCTCTTGCTTCATCAGTCATATCAAGTGATAGCATGCATATTGGAATTCTTGCTGCTGCAGCTCATGCTGCTGCAAACAGCAGTCCATTTACTATATTTTACAATCCAAGGTATTTCTGTCAAATATTTGACTTATCATTCCAATTATGTGAATTTTTTTTTTGAATGATGCAGTCTGACATAATTTATTTCGTTTTAGTAGGGCCAGCCCTTCTGAGTTTGTGATTCCCTTTACCAAGTATACTAAAGCAATGTATACCCAAGTTTCACTTGGTATGCGATTTAGAATGATTTTTGAGACTGAGGAGTCAGGAGTACGCAGATACATGGGCACAATCACTGGTATCAGTGATCTGGATCCTGTGCGATGGAAAGATTCACAGTGGCGCAATCTTCAGGTAATGTTCCATCACTTGCGAGTTTTATATGAATGATTATAGATTTTGAAAAACTTATCCTATTGCTGTATATTTCTATATCCAAAGGACATTTGGCAGTGTTTTCTACTCCCTTCATCCAAAGACTGGCTACTTTGAAAGCACACATTTCAGGAGATGCAATTAATGCATTCTTATTAACATATTTCAGTTTATATTCCAAACGCCTTTACATCTTGGCAAATTAAAGAAGAAAATTTAAATTTCTATAAATTTGAAAAACTATGACAAGGGGTAATGCGTGAAGTGGAATTTCTCCCTACTTCTTTTATTTATTTTTTATTTTTTTAATAGACAAACATTATGGGATGGACATAAATGGAAAGAAGGCTAATCTTTGTGGGATGGAGGGGGTATTACATGCAATGAACATTTCAGTTTGATGTGCCTATTAGATTGTATGTGCTTGAGCTTTCCTTAGAGTTAAATTTCTATAGCTTCATTACATGTGTAGTGCGAATGAGTAAGTGTGTTAGTTGTATTAGAGTGTCCTTTTGCCAATTTTGGCCATGTTAATCCGATCTGCCATTATATCCTGTTAGAATACTTATCTTAATAGAAGCCTAATTTTGTAAACTTTGCTTAGTGATTTGTCATTCTTTCCAACTTCATTACATTAACAATATGTCCAACTTATAACACCTTAATGGGAATGTGATTTGGTCGTATATGTCATGACCCCTTTGTGCTGGGCCTGAGTGAATATCATGCTGTGGTTCTCAAAGTGTTCTTACTTGATATGTGCTTCAGTAGATACATGGTTTTTCTAGACATTATTGAGTTTCTTTTTTCACTTACCCTGCTTTGCATCCTTGATAGGTGGGATGGGATGAATCAACGGCTGGTGAACGGCCGAGCCGAGCTTCGATGTGGGAAATTGAGCCTGTTGTAACCCCTTTCTACCTATGTCCTCCACCTCCATTTTTCAGACCCAAGTTTCCCAAACAACCAGGCTTGCCAGGTAAACCAAATTTACTATTTAACTATCTTTAATGACATGTCTGAAGTAAGGAAAATTTTCAGGAATATGTAAGTGTATCTTTTAGTGGTTACTGTAATGCTCCTTGTATTCCTCACTTGCCTATTTATTTATTTTTTCTATTTAATTTGTGCGTCTCCTTTAGGACTGGGTAATTCTATCTTTTTAACTGTCCGTGTTTTTTTTCACATTTTCATATTTATTCTAAAGAAATTTTGCTTGAACTAGCATTTTTCTCTTGCAAATAACGATTTATAGGTAGATTACCACAGTGATCAATGGCTTGAAACATTTCCTTTCTTTTAAAACAGAAGCCTTGCACCTTCCTATTTTTATTTTTTGGGTGGGTAAAGCATTGCACTTGAGAACATCTTATTTGCTACATTTCCTTTCATATTTTCTTTAGTACTGATCTCTAGGGATGGTTTTACAGATGATGAGTCTGACATGGAAAATGCTTTTAAGAGAGGGATGCCTTGGCTTGGTGATGACTTTGGCATGAAGGATGCTGCCACTTCGATCTTCCCTGGGTTGAGTTTAGTCCAGTGGATGAGCATGCAACATAATAATCAGTTTCCAACTGGTCAATCAGGATTCTTCCCTTCCATGGTTTCTTCGACTGCCCTACATAATACCCTTGGTGCTGATGATCCATCCAAGTTATTGAGTTTTCAAGCCCCTAACCTGTCTGCACCATGTCTCCAGTTCAATAAGACAACTCAACAAACTCAAGTCAGCCAATTTCAGCAGCCACCTTTGGCATGGCCCCAACAGCAGCAGCTGCAGCAGCTATTGCATACTCAACAGTCACAGCAGCGACCACAGCAGCAGCAGCAGCAACAACAACAGCAGCAACAACCACAACAGCAGCAGCAGCAGCAGCAGCAGCAGCAACAGCAACAGCAACAGCAGCAGCAACAGCAGCAGCAGCAGCAACAACTACAGCAGCAGCAGCAACAACTACAGCAGCAGCAGCAGCAGCAGCAACAGCTACAACAGCAGCAGCAGCGACAACAGCAACAGATATTTCAACTAGATAATGGTGTAGTTACCCCTAACCAAATCCCAAATCAAACTTCACAGCAACCAGTTATGTACTCTCAGCTTCAGCAGCAGCAATTACTGACAGCCAATACCCAATCCCAACAAAATATTCACTCCACCAGTAAAAATTCTGTTCAGATGGCATCCTTGCCACAAGACTTGCAGTTTCAGCAACAAATGGAGCAGCAACCTAGCCTGTTACAGAGGCATCAGCAGCCGCAGGCACAGTTGCAACAGTCCCCACTGCAGTTGTCGCAACATAGCATATCACAGAGACCACAGCAGCAACCACAGGTGCTACAGTCATCACAACAGAGTCTGGCGGAGCATCAGCTTCAATTACAGTTGCTGCAGATGCAGCAGCAGCAACAATTGCTCTCCCCAGTAAGCCCACGTTTGCAGCCTCAGCTGCTACAGCAACAGCACGTCCATCAACAAAACCAGCAATTACCCCAACTGCCTGTGTCACAGCATCAGCAGCAGCTCAGTGGCAACAGCTTCTCGACATCAACTCTCATGCAATCACAACAGTTTCCTGTCAATCAACTCCAGAGCCAGCCCAAACAACCTACAGTAATCAGGGCCCATTCTGGTCTTACAGATGGGGATGCACCTTCATGTTCAACCTCGCCTTCTACTAATAACTGCTTGATTTCCCCATCAAACTTCCTGAACAGAAACCAACCAGGGCCAGCTGTATTGTTGGGGGATTCGGTGGTTAAGCCTGCAAGTAATTTGGTTCAAGAGGCTCAAAACAAGCCTGATATGTGTATTAAACATGAATTGCCCAGCCTTAAAGGACCAGACCTACCAAAATACAAAGGTACCATTACTGATCAATTGGAAGCATCCTCATCTGCAACGTCATATTGCTTGGATGCTGGTACCCTCCAGCAGAATTTCTCTCTCCCCACCTTGTTGGATGGGGATGTTCAATCACATCCTCGGAACAATCTTCCTTTTGCGGTTAATGTTGATAGTTTGACACCTGACACTTTATTGTCGAGGGGGTTTGACTCTGGAAAGGATCTTCAAAACTTACTTTCTAATTATGGTGGTACTCCGAGAGATATTGAGACGGAGTTGTCCACTGCCGCGATCAGCTCTCAGTCGTTTGGGGTGCCAAACATGTCTTTCAAGCCTGGCTGTTCTAGTGATGTCGCCATCAACGAGGCTGGGGTTTTGGGCAGTGGAATGTGGGCTAACCAGACTCAGCGTATGCGAACATATACAAAGGTTTGTGACTCTACTTGTTCTCTTTGCTTTAAAAGTTCTTTTAACTTCTTGAACGCATGGGTAGATTACTTTGTAACTCTGACATGGGAAGGTGCATCAATGTCAGAATGAATAATTGGCATCAGATCCATTGACATCTGTAATCATTCTGTAATCAGAATGATTTTGGCCTAAATATTTATTACTATACAAGTAGGCTCCCTTCATAATATGAGAATGTGTAATTACTTATGTTTATACAAGTATGAAGTATATATAGGGCACATCTATAATTGTTTATATTCATACAGGTATATACTCCCTCTGTTCCGCAATCAGAGTCCATATTTTCCTTTTGGGCTGTCCCATAATTTTTGTCCACTTTGAAAATAGTTTGTGAATTTAAAGGTTTTGGTTTAATTGGGATTTTAGACTTCTGGGACTGTCTGTTGATATATCGAAACTCGAAAGCATGAATGTGATCATGTAACTTGCAATACTAGACCACCACTCTCCAACCCACCAAAAACGAAATAAAAATAAAAATAATAAATGAAGATGTGTGCTTTTTAAAAATGTTTTAACATGGAATTTGATAAAATTCTTTGTTTTCGGTAGAATACGATAGTTTAATCAAATGTGTAATCTTTTTAGTGTTTACTTTGTAAATTTTAGTAAAGGTTAGTGTTTTTGGACTTCAATCTGGTGTGCCTGGAGATGATGTATGCGGACGTGTAATGACTGCAAATAGAGAATGGAACGATCCTTCCTGAAATAGGAAAACTACTTCTAATTAATGGTCTCTTATTAACAAGTATAATCTCTCTTCATTATGAATATAAGTTATTGGACAGCCTACTGTATCAGGTAAGCTCAGTTCTGTTCAAAGACCAAAATCCTTTCTAAACCTTTTGGTTTTGAAGTATGATTAGAGAACTTGCCACCTTGCCAGCATGTTAATAAACATACAATGATAACATATCCATCTGTTCCATTGATGGATCCATCTTTCCCTTTTTTCTTTTCAGTTGTTATCTTAAAAACATTTTTTGAATACCTAATACTAGTTCAAATCTTGAAGGTTCAAAAGCGTGGTTCTGTGGGGAGATCAATTGATGTCATTCGCTACAAAGGATACGATGAACTCAGGCATGACCTAGCCCGCATGTTTGGAATTGAAGGGCAGCTAGAAGATCCGCAAAGGACTGAGTGGAAACTCGTCTATGTGGATCATGAAAATGACATACTACTTGTTGGTGATGACCCCTGGGAGTAAGTCAATAACCCACGAACTTAGCATTAGTTCTTCTACTCTGTTTTGCCGATTGAGTTGTTCTCAACCATTTGGTATTTTAACTTATTGCAGGGAGTTTGTAAGCTGTGTTCAGAGCATAAAGATACTGTCATCGGCTGAAGTACAGCAGATGAGTTTGGATGGAGATTTGGGTCACCTTCCAATCCCTAATCAAGCCTGTAGTGGGACTGATAGTGGGAATGCATGGAGGGGAAATTATGATGATAATTCAGCTGCATCATTTAATCGATAAGGGTTCCAATATTTTCTGGCGCAGAGATTTCTATGGTTGTTGTGACCCTTTTGAAGGAGTGCTTGGTGAATTTGATCGGCACTTCTCAGCTCTTCAAAATGAAGTAAACAAGAGCCCTCTAGGGAAAAATTTGTTTTGAGGGGGAAATTGTGGTGACACCCAGAAGATGGAACGGTATTGTTACCCTTTTGTCCCATCTTACACGCAGACCTTCTCCATGGTTGGGGGGCTGAGCTCTTGTAAATCTTCTGGTTGCGGTGCTAAATTTTTAGAGCTCATTCAAGTGGTGAACTGGAAAATATACAATGCACTCAAGTTTTTTCAATCCTAACGGTCTGCTTTTGGTGCGACTATCCACCTCAGTGTTGAACTGAGATCACACGGAGCGGGGACAAAAGGCAGATGATGTTAATATAGTCCTTGTTTGAGGGTCAATAGACACATGTTGCTTTCTTGCGAAATCGTAAATGATCAGCGGAGAACTACAATGTGTGGGCATGAATCTTGGGCAGACCCTCTTATTTGCCCAAAACGAATTTTATTGGGTAAAGCAAATTAGCTTGAAATTATGCAAGGTGCCCTTGGCACCATGCGTGTACTTTTGACAATTGTAATACATCTAATTCAACATTTGAGAGATTGAAGATGAAATACTGGTAGTCATATACTTTTGGGCAGCAAATATGTTAGAGAATTTATGAACGGGCCCTTACATCGGAGGAGTGTATTGAATTAAAGGATTGCCACGAAACTGCAAGGCCAGGAGATTGCCATGAACAGAGAATGAAATTGGGAATTAATAAACGCACAAATAAAGACATTAACGTGCCTCAGCAGGGCAAGATAATTGAATTATTTAATTGTCATGCAACACGACCATCCACCTAGGGAATGTGCTTGGATTGATTTACAGAATGCCTGATGGCTACAAGTAAGTTTCGACGCGAGTGCGTTTTTGCTCTTAAATTTATTATCCTCGCCTCCTTGGAGTTTGTAGCCATTGCATGTCATTTAACTCCCAGAAAAGGAAGCAACCATATATTGCATTGAGGCAACCATAACCAAGAATACGCATACAGAACCTGGAAATTGGCCGATATAGACTTCCAACAGGGATTCATATCAGATGCCTAATTTCAAATTTCAAATACATTTTAAACGTCCACTCAATTAGTTGGAAAACAACTAAAACTAATCCCGGCACAGACAATAAATCAAGGGTTGAAGCACAAAATAGGTAAATACTGCAACTGGACTAATAGCCATTAGCCAGAAAGCAGCAATTAACTCCTTTCAAAGTGTGGTTACATTCAAAATCCACATGCCTCGAGACATTACTGCCATATCTTTTGGTGATATATAAATAGATGATAGACAACTAAGAAAGCACAGCCATCACATCGGATGCCTTTAGAGCAATGTAATCAGAACCATCTGTGCCTTTGAAGTCGTTCCCTGCATACTTGGAGTACAAAACTGTGTTCCCTGGAGTGACTGATAGTGGTTTCCGGTTACCTCCCTCATCCAGAGGACCAGGCCCAACAGCAACCACCTGCTCGAGAGAACACACAACATATTAAATTGAACATCAGATCTTACCCGCCCAAAATTTTTTTTACTTGATACAAGGTTCACAAGTGGGGCAGAACCAACATCTGGCTTTCAGCAGCCTAGAGCCAATTTCATCCCATGATAATTAGTCTAGCAAATATGGTAGATGAATTAAAAGTTTCAAGTCATTAAGATATCCCTTTACCGTGCCAATGGAAGGTTTCTCCTTGGCTGCCTCTGTTAGCAACAAACCTCCAGCAGTTTTTTCCTCGGCCTCGGCAACCTACATTTGAAGTCCAAAAGAAAACAGTTACCACTCATGTACCATAAAAATGGGCATGTTATGATATGAATAATTAATGCACGCTATGAGATGAGAAAGAGGAGTATGATACAGGTACAGCCAGCCTACTTTCCGGAAAACAAATGTGCACAAAAATAGAGGTAAGAATTTTAGACCTATATCCAAAGTCTACTCATCACAAAAGACAAAAAGTGACGAAAACAGCTCCACTGAATACCACCCAAGAATCAAGACACTAGAGGACCTCACTATCCATGCATGAATTGTTTTTCCAGAATCCACACTTCCACATATAACCACCATGTAACAAATTTATTAACTTAAACTGAAGGATGACAAACCTTGATTAGAACTCTATCATTTAGAGGCTTGAGATCCTTGATATCATCTGTCTCAAGAACACCAACAATATCATCCTCCTTCAATATAAGGTGGTTTGATCCATTGAATTCTAACTCAGTTCCTGCATACTTGGAATACACGACTTGGGTACCAGTCTATAAAAAGAAAAGCATTGAATTAGTGACGCAATAGACAAAGGAAAAATGGCACCCCAGGAAAAATTTTAAAACTACATGATCACCTTCACACTGATGTCGATTTTGGTCTTCCCAATTGTCTTACCCTCTCCAACAGCAACAACCTCACCTCCTTGAGGTTTTGTTTGAGCTGTTGTTGGAAGCAAAATACCACCTACAGTCTTCTCCTCTACAGTTTTGATCTTCACCAGCACTCTATCACCCAAGGGGCTAATCGCAGTGTACTGCAGAACCAGTAGACAATAATGTAAAATGAGCCACACACAGCACATGAATTAGATCTAACAAAAAAACTAACTTTGAAAATCTTCACTTGTAATGCATTTGACAGCAAGCTTGATTCAATACAGTGAAATTCATACTGGTACCAAATCCCAACCATCGAGTTACATAAAATTTCTATGTAAGTTGGTCAAGGAAGTTAAAGTTTGGGATCTAGTTTTTGAGAAGATTGAGAGAAGGCTTAGTGGGTGGAAAAAAGGTTACCTTTCAAAGAGAGGTAAACTTACTTTGATTCGTAGCTCTCTTGCTAGTATTCCTATATACTTTTTATCCACCCTCAAAATACCTAAGTTAGGTGGCCTTAAGGATTGAAAAGCTCCAAAGAGACTTCCTATGGAATGGCATTAATGGGGAATTCAAATTTCATTTTGTTAATTGCAACACGGTTTGCTTACCAAAAGAACAAGGAGGGTTAGGTATTAAATCCATTATGGACATGAACAAAGCTCTACTTAGTAAATGGATTTGGAGATTTGGTACGGGTGTTCAAGGTTTGTGGAGAGATGTTATAGTGTAGAAATATGGTGTGAAAGAAGGGGATTGGTGGTCGAAGGAGAGTAGAAGATCTCATGGTATGGGCTTGTGGAAAGCTATAATGCTTGACTTTGATACCTTCTTGAAAGAAACAAGTTTTAAGGTAGGTGGTGGTAATAGAATTAAATTTTAGAAAGATGTGTGGTGTGGGAATGCTTCTCTCTTGGACAAATTCCCCATTTTCCTTTCAATAGCAAACAACAAAGAAGCTTGTATAATGGATTACATTGATAGTGGAAGGGATGGAATTCATTGGAACATCACTTTTTGTAGAAGCTTCAATGATTGGGAGTTGGAGTCCGTTATGATTTTTTTATCATGATTTATATGAAAGTAAAATTTCTTTACAAGGGAATGATACTTTGTTGTGGCACAATGACCCAAAAGGTTTATTCTCGGTGAAATCTTATTATTCTTGTTTGGGTTCTAACTCGGTTGTGTTCCCTTTGGCAAAGAGCATTTGGATCCCTTCAATGCCCTCTAAAGTTGCATTCTTCTCTTGGTTGGTATCTCACAAGAAATGTCTTACTATTGACTTTTTTATTAGAATGAAGTGGGAGATGCCGAATAGATGTATTATGTGCAAAGAGATAGAGAAACCGTGGATCATCTTTTCATCCATTGTGAGACGGCTAGAAGCTTATGGGTTCTTATTTTCCATCTTTCGGGGTCAAGTGGGTTCTACCATCCACTACTCATGACTTGCTTGTGAGTTGGTGGGTTAAAAGGGGCCTGCAAAGATTCTAAAGTTGTTTGGAGGATGGTTCCCTATGCTCTTTTTTGGTGTATTTGGAAAGAACATAACTTGAGAACCTTTGAAGGGGTTGAGTCATCCACGTTGGAGCTCAAATCTCTTTTGGTTAAATCCTTGTATTGGTAGTTTTGTAGTTATACTAGAGGATGTAATCCCTCTTTTACTCTTTTTGTTGACTCCCTTAGCTTGTATTAGTTGTTTTGGGGGTGTCTCTTTTTTAGTGGCTCTTTTTGTTTGGTGAGCCTTGGTGGTTTTTTTCTCTTGTATATGTCTCATGTACGAGGGTTTTGACCCCTTCTTTTTATCCCAATACATACATTACTTGATAAAAAAAAAAATATATTTCATCAAAATTTCAGTTCAACCTCTCCTAATCAAGATTTTAAGACATTCCTAACTAATTTTTCCAGCAAGCTATACATGATCATGATCCAATCTTATTAAGACTTCCAGCCAAGAAAATAATTGGGGGAATTTCCTTCGTTGCTGCATTTACAGATTTAAGGCCTTCACGGACCGATTTGACCGAGAAACAAATCCAAACATGATAAAAATTTCTCTGTCCAACAACCATTGAGTTGCAATCATATGAATTTGCAGAGCATACGCTACCAACATTCGTCACACATGTTCTAAGCACCAATTAAAACCCCATTTGCGAAAAGGCACAAATCTCTAATTCTGACTTATGGCATTTACTAACGGCTATAATTGAGGAGATTATCACCATCAATAGAGATTTCCAAATACAAAATCAGCTAACAGCAATAAGAGTGGAAAATAATCTGAAAAAGGTGGGATACCTTGGGAGCAACTACAGTTGCAGCTTTGACAACCAGACCCCGGAACGACCTCATGTTGACACCGCCTGGTCTCAAAACTCCAACCGAAGCGATTCTCACAGTTGAAGGTCTAAGCCCTTCAAATGAGGGCAAACTTCTAGTGGAAATTGATGAAGCAGTTAGCTGAGCTGTCGCCATTACTGGGTCATTCCCACCAATCAAGAAAAAACATTAGAAATACAAAAAACGGCCAATACGTATACATACTATACCCAAAATACTACTTCTCCATAAAAATCACACGAAACCCACAAAAAACCCCTTTACTGCTCACTAAAATTGGCCATACCCACATTGAATTTCCAGCATTCATTTCGTTTCTAAACATAATTTTCTAACTTGATGAAACAAAAGGAACCAAACATTACCACCAATTAAGAATGAAGATTAGAAACACACAAACGGGCTATGCGTACATATACCACACCTAAATATTCAGATTGGTTGCTGAGAAAGCTGAAGAAAAATGATTTTGTGGACTTATGTCAGCTCCCAAATAATAATAAAAAATCTCAGATTTATTATATTAAAAAAAAAAATTATATCTTTTTTCTTTCGCTAAATTATATCGGCAGCCAAACGGAAAGTACAGAGAAGTTATATGAATCTAACGGTAACTGGGTGATAAAAAATAATTTTGAGAACATACCTTGGATGAAATTTTAGTGAAGATATAGTAGTGAGTGAGAACTCGTAGTCAGCTTTGCGTCTTTGAAAATGGAGGAGAAGAAGATAAAACCCTAGCAAACTTGGAAGGGGGTTTTATATAGGAGAAGACGCTTCTAGAATTTCAGTGTTAAGTGAAGGAGTTGGTGGTACACGCGCTCTAACATCCAATCACAAACCCCCCCGGGACCAAATTTTACTCTTCGGATGGGTGCCAGTGCGAAGTCCGAACCGTATGGATATCCATTTAAAAAGCGGTGTTAGTAACACTGCTTTTGTATTTTGGTTTCCACGAAAATGGGGTAGACATCCTTTCTCTATTTTTTGAAAGTGTGTTTACGAATAGTGCTATTGGTATAGTAGAAAGCGTGCTTTATAAACGCTTTCATATTTTATTTCCCAATTTTACCTTGGGCCCGCTATTGCCAATACAAAAATTTGTTTGTAACCTCCACTTGTTTTAAACTCTTGTCTCCTATAAGTGGTCAAAAGGTCTATTTAACAATTTTTTTTTTATAAAATTATTCAAAACGATGTTTTATAGTGGATAGCATGGCCAATTTTCATGAAAATCTTCTATAATTTTCATAAAACCTTTAGAAATTAAAATGAGTGGGATGTAAATGAATTTTTATGATGATAATAGCCACCTCTTTTCACCCCTCCAAAAAACAGTATGGAGACATCTGTTTACGAATGGCTCTATTAGTATAACTGTATAAGAAAAGCATGCTTTGTAATCACACTTTCATATTTTACTTTCCAATTATACCCCTGTGAATTGGTGATAATGATGAGAGACATCTTTTCCATATTTTCTTATGGAGAAAAACTTACATGTAATTGTGATACGGCCGCTATCATGAGCCAATGAAAATGGAGTAAAATAGGATTATCATAATACTTTTTGGTGTTACAATCCCACCTTACTTCACTCCTATTTGTTTATGATACCACGTGGCCGTATAAATTACACCGAAGACTTACTCCTTTTGGCCAGATCATTCTGTTTATCTTCTTCTAACGATTTCAGTCTAGCAATCTCCTAAAATTGGAGGGGGAAAAAAAGGAAGAAGAAGAGATTTCCTTCCCTTTTCATCCGCTCTCATTTGTCAGTTATTTGGTCTTTATCATTTACATCATTTTTTTCACCTCTCCCTCCTCAAGGCAATCACAAGATAAGGTAAGTCATAGGTGGTATGCATAATTAATTTTGTTTTGAGCCATCTCCACTCTCCTGCCTACTTCCTCCTGCCTTTATATATATATATATTAACCTTTCTTTGTTCAGACAACAATGAAAATAAAAGTAGAGGGTGAGAATTGGGCCTCCATCTATTGTTGCTGTAATTTTAGCTTAAGAATATCAATTTGTATGTTTGCAATATACAACAGGAAAAAAATGAATTTCATACACGTAAGGTTCTAACCATAACACCTGATGATTACATGTACATTTTAACTATATAATCCGCTCGCTGAGCAGTTGAGATATCAACCGAAAAATAAAGGGAGAAAAAAAAACACTTGGGCCAGGGTTTGTGATGTTTATTAAAATTTTTGCAGGGAAAGATTAGGTGATTTGTGTTGGATTAGGAAAAGACCGATCATGCCATATTCAAGTTCACTAGTTTTGGTTTGTTTAGAGTCACAGGTTTAATAAATCTGGTCACTGCAATTCTAGTTGGTTGCAGCTAGATATGTACTATGGGGAGTTGTGTCCAAGGGCGGATTCAGGAATTTTTCTTAGTGGTTACACATAAGAACCACTAGTAGTGATAACTGACCGACGAAAATTTGATTAGTTGGATACCAAATCCCCCCTTCTCCCCACCCGAGTGAGTCTTCTATGTAACTGTGACTTGGCCACGTTGTGTCACGGGCCAATAGAAATCAAGTAAAGTAAGATTGTAGGACAAAAAAGTACTCTAATAATCTGACTTTACTTAATTTTCATTGGCCCGTGACACCACATCAGCCGTGTCACAATTACGTACAAGTTTTTCCTCCTCCCACAATGATTAGTGACTATTGTGAATGAGAGAGAGAGAGAGAGCTTCTTTTTTTTTTTTTTTTGGATTTACTGCACAGCTTTATTGCTTTGAAAAGGAACCAAAGTACTATATATACCAAACAAATGTGATAGAGCCACAGAGCATTAAGTGGGGTAAGGTTGGAACGTAAAAAAAAAAAAAGAAAAAAAAAAAAGGAAGTTCGGATGGTTGCACGTGCACATAAATGCACTTGTGTACATCCGCCCCTGGTTGTGTCTTTCTCTTTGTTTAGACTTGCCACGAGAAATTGTGAATTTTTCACCCTGGAAGCAATCTCAGTAATGAAAAAAATGCACAAGCTTAAAAGGCATTTATAGGCCATGAAACTCATGTTTTTCAAAAGTAAATGTTTTTCAAAAGTAAATATTGAACCAAAAAATGAGACTATAAATTATTGGCATAAAAATCTACATGGAAGATGGGATTATATGAGGAAACTTAATGCACATGAGCTGCAAGTATGATCCTATCAATTCCTCTTCCTAGCTCAAATATCTGCTCTCTATCCTATAAGTTAAATCTACTCTGGTTTTATGTTTTTTATTTAATTATATCCAAAACTCTTCCCTATCTTCTGATTTCAATCTGGAGATTGGATGTTTCAAATGTTTTAAAATCTGTTCTGTTTGAAGAAGTAGCTAGTGGATGCTGTAAACTCGTCGAGTCAATGACTGATGCCCCCGTTGAGGAATAAGACGCGGGGACAGATCGATCCATGGCTGTTCAAGATTTGTATCATCTCCGTGGTGTAGAGAAACTAGCTGGCTAGCTAGCTTTCTCATTCACCAGGATTTTGTGACCAAAGTCCATTGGATTGAAGAAAGGAGTAAGGCAATTTCCAAGTGTTTTTGAGGGTGATGCAAGACGCGTAGGCTGGGTTGAAAAATCTAGCAATGCGCAGTGCTGATGCAGGAGGCCCTAGCTGTGCAAGGCTGAAACTGAAGGACACATGCATAATTGGGGAGATTGAAAAATGTAGAGGAAATGAGGTTGCCAAACCCAAATGGAAGCCCCACTACCACGTTTATAATGCATAGTCAAATTTGCATTTTATTAAATGTTTCTTCTTTATATATCATTATTTATTTATTTATTCTTATCCATTGTTTATTGGTTAAAAACTTCCCTTAACAAAAACGTTTACTTCAATTTATATATTTTATAGCATCCACGTTAGCTTTACACGCTGGCGGCATCTATGAATAAAATGTTTTTAATTCCTACATTGAAAATCATATATATATATATATATATATATATGTGTGTGTGTGTGCGCGCGCGCGCGTGCGCCGTGGAGTATATGGCCTCTGCTTTGGGGTGACGCACTGCATGTTTGACAACAATTAAGGTGTGAAAAAATTATTCCCCTCGTCTCATTAAGATAGGCTATTTTTGTTATTTTTTTTGTCCCAAAATGTTTGTCTACATTGAAAAGTTAAATCATAATTTTTTTAAGTTTCCAATACTACTCTTTGTTATTTCAATATTTATTTTCTAGACAAAACCCAATTCAAAAAAATAAAAGTATTTTTAAAAAGATAGATCTTAATAAATAACAAATCAATATAATACTAACTTTTTCTTAAATTTTATGTTTTATTAAACATGATTTATCTTTGTGACACGGAAAGAATATCTGTTTGTTAGTTGACTTCCTGATAAGGCTGTCTTCTAATTTCAAACCAAAGCATTTTAAATGAAAATTTATAAATCAATTGTGGCTAATACGGAACTGGACGAGTATTATCTGAATTGAGGTTATTTCTGGCTGAGAGTCCTCGAGCCGTAATTCTAGTTCGGCTGGCCAGGCCCACAAAAGGCCAAAAAAAAAAAAAAAAGTGGTAAATCATTTTCCCCCCACCCCACCTTTTTTTCTCTTTCTTTTGATGTGACAAAAGTTTTTCCTTTCTTTATCCTTTTTTTTTTTTGTTTTTTTTCAAAGTGTTGATGTGGTAGGCCAACCTCTGACGTGGTTTGGATTTAGACGAGTCACACACAATATGCAATTCATTTCCAAGTCCATGTAGTATCTGACTATCTGATGATGAAAGAGCAAGCGGTTTGAATTCATCATCTTTAATTACTTGGTTGTAACTTTTTATTGCAATCTACTTTGTAAGTACATAAAAAATTACGAAATATATAAATATGAAATTAAAAAAAAAAACCTTAACGGAGAGCGCAAATCAAAATTTAGCCAAATTTATCAAAGCAACTAAAAAAAATCAAACATGGAAGAACAAGCGATTTGAATTCAGGATCTTTAATTATTTAGTTGAAACTTTTTATTGCAATCTACTTTGTAAGTGCATAAAAAATTACGAAATATATAAATATGAAATTTAAAAAAAAAAAAAACTTAATGGAGAGCGTAAATCAAAATTTAGCCAAATTTATCAGAGTAACTAAAAAAAATGGAACATGGTTCTTCAGCTGCCATTTGATACAACACAAAAAATATACCATGAGTATATATTACCATTATTAGATTTTGGGTAAATTGCAGAAAACCCCTTGAAGTATGGGAAGGTTAGTAGATAACCCTTTTTATGTTTTAATTTTGTCAATGTGCCTCTTAGTTCAATTGGAAGATAAAACCAATCATCGATGGTTACCCAATTGAACATGATTTCGGCAAGGGTTCAAACAATTTTGGACAACATGAGCTCATTAATGGTATCACATGCGTAGCCACGTGACTAATTTTTCTTAAGGGTAAAATGCAAAAAACCCCCCTCTATTATTACCCATTTTGCAGGATACCCCCCTCTAAAAAAAAACCCAACAAAAAACCCCTCATACTGTTTAGGGTTGACAAATTACTCCCTCCGTCCACATGCCGTTAGGGATTTTAACGGTATAGCATCATGTGCTTGGCACATGATGCTAATTATTTGCTTTTAAGACCAAAATACCCTCCACTGTGATGATCTCTTTCTTATTTCATCACCTTCTCCGTAACCAATTCCAAGCAAGCTCACCGGCGGCATCTCCAAGCAAGCTCGCCGGTGACAATGGTTTGCTTATCAAGCTCAAAAAAAAAAAAAAAAAAAAAAAAAAAGAGGAAGAAGGAGCAGGAGAACCTTGCCGTCAGTAGGAGGTGTTCTCCCCTATAATGATCAAGTCCCAAAAAAGAAAAATATGCAAAGAAATTAAAAGAAGCTTGCTGCCGACAGGAGGCCGATGTTGCTTATATAACGATCAAGCCTAAAAAAAAAAAAAAAATTGCAGAGAAAAATATACCCCATGGATGGCAAGACGGTGGCGCCGGTGAGCTTACCCACAAGATATACCCGTCAAAAACCTACAACCCATATTCTAATTCACTGTAACAATCATTAAACCCCCGACAAACACTCCGGCGAAACTTACACCGTCGGAGTGGAGAACCCCATCAAACCTCCCACGAAAAAAGGCAAATCTGACCTTCTAGGATAAATTTTTTTTTGGGTCTTCACCGGAAATGGTAGTTTTGCTTTATCGGAGGTTCAGATCTGGCAGTAAGCTTCACTTGAGGGTCCGTCGAAGGTACGCTTCACCGGATCTGTCGGTTTGCTTCACCGGAGGCTCAGATCTGCTTTTTCGTGGAGAGATAATGGGTCAGATAACGGGAAAAATAAAAAATTAAAGCTTTAAGTCAATCGGTGACTGACCTGGCCGGAGAGAGGGAAAGGTTAATGGGGGTTTGGTAAGGCAGTTCGAGGGAGAGGTGAACGGGGGAGAGGGTCAGCTGGTGATTAACCCGCCGGCGGTGTTGCTTCTCATCGGACTCAATCATGGGTTGCGGGAGAGAGGGAAAGATGAAGGGGGTTCTGGTTAGACGACTCAAGGGAGAGGGGTCAGGCCATGATTGACTTGGCCGGCGGTGTTGCTTCTCATCGGACTCAGTCACTGGTGCCGGAGAGATGGAAAGGTGAAGGCAGGTCTGGGTAAACCCACTGTGACTCCGGTGACCGGAGACTGAGCATTTTGAAAAAAAAAAACGCTGTTTTGCCATAACAAAACGCAGCGTTTCATACAAAATATCAAGGGCATAATTGACTTTTACTTCTTTTGTTAACGGCGTACACCCCTGGCATAATATAGGGGGTTTTTTGTTGGGTTTTTTTTTAGAGGGGGGTATCCTGCAAAATGGGTAATAATAGAGGGGGGTTTTTTGCATTTTACCCTTTTCTTAATTTTCATTAACGGTGAGTGATGGTGAGACACATTGCCAAAAATTCAAACATAAAAGAGGTATATTGACAAAATTAAAATATAAAAAGATTATTTGACGATTCTTCTAATACTTCAAGAGGGTTTTATGTAAGTTACCATTAGATTAGATTTTATAATACAGGCAATAAGGCATATGTCAGAAAAAGAAAGAATAACGGCGGTATTGTGAGTGACCTAACATTAATGATTGATCCTCCGCATCACATCGACCCTAGAATCTCACGGAAGGGTAGTCAAGCCGTGTTTGTAACAGTGGCGCGGCTCTTGGGACACAACCGATAAAAATGTCAAAACAGTTTCGCTGTGCAGACGAATATTGAAGAGGAAAGGTCGTCGATTTTGAGCTGACGAAAATCCAAAGGGATCATCATGCATGACGTTTGGTGCGTTTCGAGAAACGAAGACCAGAGAGGAATTGAAGGTGACGCGTTTCTTGGTTGCTTATGTTTGAGCTGACGCATTTTTTGTTGTACGAGGGTTGACATGTAGCAACCAATACGGAGCTCCCCTGCTTCCGTTGGTGATAGGCCAACGCCCTTATTCGCCCGCGTCGCTCTTTTCACTGTGCATAACCTATCTCCTTTCCTGTGACTTCAATAATTTGTGCTAGGTGATCTGAACGCCCTTAATTGCCTCTCGAATGAACTTCAATTTTACTTCAACTTGAGTTTGTGTTGAGCTTAGGTTATGTCTATATCATCCCCAATTCTAATTTCGTTCATATTACATGTGATTTTTCTTTTTTCTTTGATGTTTGACTTATATGTAGAGCAAGAATCAAGTTAATGTCTTTATTGCGTAGTGATGAAAATGAACCCGTATCTTTTTATTTTCTGAAACGGTAAAACTTATAAGGTTAAAGAGTTGGAGTCAAAGTTAGAGTTGGTAAGTTTTCATATTTGAGGAACGCTATGCTCCCTGTAAAATTCACTGTGTGATCATATATCTTGTCGTCTTACATAGAATGGGATCCATGTGTACCATCACAAGTGACAGGATGGGATGGAATTTACAACGTCTTTAAGCATTCTGTTCATATTTAGGTGAACTCAAGTTTAGCTCAATTTGACTGCAAACTCCAATGTGAGCAAGTTGGTGCTTATTGCTCCAAGTTCTATCTATGATGATCAAATTAGTATTAGATGTGATATCAATTATGAAATACAATGGATTAATCATGGGCCTTGAAATTCTATTAACGTTGTTGCCTTCTTTATTTTTATTTTTATTTTTTGGTACAAAGGATTCAACCAAATTAAGATCTAACAAAGGAGACAGAGGATTTATCCGCTAATAACAAAGAGGTGAGCCTCATAGGTGGTTGGCTTGAGAAGAATCGACTTTTTATTTTTCACCTCTCCTTCTATAACAAGAAAGTCAGTACAATAATTCCTTTTCCGAAGAGTGGGTGATGGAGCACTCCCAACATTTTTGCCTTTTTGAGAAGCACTCTATGTACTTTTTTTTTCTTCTTTTGATGTTAGAAGTGAGCAATTACATAATAAAATCCATAAAAATGAATCTTAAGAGGGAATAGTAAAAGTTAAATTAAAAACCTTTTACTGAATAAAAGACCCTAAAATCATACAATTCACCCTGTCGAAAAATAATTATAATGATAAAGAGTTCACTTATGTAGCGTCATCCATATGATTGTAGACCCCAAGTTCAAATCTCGATTCTTTTTGCTACGGGCTTGCGGAGTATTTAAAAAGAAAAAATTAAAACATTGAGGGGAACAAAATGTTGTGCAAAAAAAAGAAAAAACTCGTGAGATTTTCTAGAAAGTAGAAAGCCATTAAAGAAATCCGAGTAAACCAGCGAAACCCAGCTAGTGGTCTCGACAAGCTTGTCGCTTTGGGACTCTTCTTTTGAAAATAGAGGCACGTGAAATAGAAGGCACACATGCCTCTATCACTCCCACAGCCACTACCGCGTATACCCCGTCACTCTACTTCTACATCCGCCACGTGTCCCTACCCTTTCCGCTTTTCTCATATTCCGATCAACACGCCCTGTTGACCCATTTCTCTCCACTTCACTCCAAAGGATACTTCTCCCACACATATATATACAGAGCCGCCATTCCCAACTTCCATAATCACAACATCCTCAAACACCCGAAATCAAAACAACCAGGCCACCATAAAAAGGATAAACTCTCACTTGTCAAATTCACAAATCCCCCGAAAAGAAAAATCAAAAGTACTTGCAGCAGCAGCAGAAGAAGAAGGCGATGGTGAAACAGTCAATCGGAAAACCATCTGAGAAAAACGATCCCAAGTTCAAGGGAGTGAGAAAACGCAAGTGGGGCAAGTGGGTATCTGAAATCAGACTACCCAATAGCCGGGAGCGTATCTGGTTGGGATCCTACGACACCCCGGAAAAGGCGGCTCGCGCTTTCGACGCCGCACTCTTCTGCTTACGTGGCCGCACCGCCAAGTTCAACTTCCCCGAAAATCCACCGGAGATCGCAGGTGGCAAGACTCTCTCGCCATCGGAGATTCAGCTCGCCGCAGCTCGGTTCGCGAATTCGGATCCCCCTCCGACTAGTCATTCAGATCATTCGTCAGAGGAATTACAAATGGAGTCTCCCTCACCGTCTCAATCGGTTTCCGACGTGACGGTCCAATTCGATAGCGAGTTGATGTGGGACGGGCCGTTCCTGGATTTCTTGACGACGATGGGTTCAAGCAATAACATTAATAGTAGTTCTAGTGTGTCAGATTACGGCATATTTCCCGGATTTGACGATCTTGCTGACGATTTTTTCTCATCGCCACCACCACCTCCACCACCTACAGTTGATTATGGAGAAGAAAATTTTGATGGGGTTTTTCCTGAAGAGTCATTTCTTTGGAATTTCTAAAGAAAACCAAGCTGACTTTTGGCAGTGGATCAGAGTTCTGGACAATTTTAGTTGCCGGAGTTTCTGAAAAAATTTATCCCCGGGACATGGACGGACCAGTTTTTGTAGGGCCATCCTTTCTTTTTCCTTTCTCGTTTTTTTCGATTGTTGTTTCGGTGGGGGCATCGGGGTTGTGACGTACAATTTAGTTGGTGTAGATTTTTGAAATTTTATCCATTCTTTGTATCACTGATTTGGAATACTGTTTCAGACACTGATATATTTATATAAAGAAAGGCGTTTGATTAGATTACACTTTCTTTTTTTTCTTTAAACTGCTGAAATACCAATCAATGATCTAGCCTCAGCTAAAAGAAACCACTAGCATTATATGGTAAAACAGATACCTTTTCAATATCATTACTTGGAAAGATTCAGCATCTTTGCAAAACTGCAAGAATGGTTTTTTCCCATTGAAACACCTTAATAGAGAAGTTCCCTCATTTTTAATCTCACTGAGATTGAATTTGCAGAGGAAATGCAAATAATAATAAATAATTTGGGCAAGTGTTAGACTATCTGAGCTCAAACTTGTTGAATATTGAACACCAACATCCCTAGTCAAACTTGGTTAATATAGTTCAGAGCAAGTTGAGCAATGTTGTATTGGTCTAACTCATTTATTCAAATTTAGTTGTCCAAGTAACATAGCTGCTAAACTAACCAATAAAAAAAATCGAGCAATGCTATATTACTCCAGTCATAGCAGATAAATTAACCAATTAAAAATTTTCATTAAAAGAAGAATTATCTATAATAGACTGACGTTGTGGTTAAATATTGATTGGGTAAATAAATTTAGGCAAAAAAAAAAAAATGATATTTTTAGCATTTTTAAAAAAATATTAAGATATATAAAACAATGCTATATAATCCAACTTATTTGTTCAAGTCATCTTTGTCAATTGATGCGGCAATTGACACATTAGCAACCATATCAGTTAATTAATCTTTGAAGTGAGTTGCTGTGAGTGTTAGAGTAGTTTTTACTCGATGTGTTAATTAGGCAAATAGATTTAATATTCTTTGACATTTTTTAAAAAGGTCATTATTTATAACGAACTGATGTGGCTATAGCCATGTCCATTGGATAAACAAATTCAAATGGGAAGATTAACTCTTAAACATTATTTTTCTCTTAACCACGCAATGTCAAAGATTAATATGAGTGTGACCTATCTTACATGTGATTTGGAAATATATGGGTCCAAATTGGACATCCTAGTAAGGGTTTTAAAGTCATCGTCTCCTCTGTGGTGGGGCCGACATAGGTCCACTTTACTTTATGTTGAAACATGTGCAAGATTAGAGAAGCAGAGCGAGTATTGCAAGTTGCAATTAATAGGTGTAGAGTTATTTTAAACGAAGTGGGTACAATGTGGCGGCAGCATCTCATCCCTTAAAAAAAAGAACAGAGGAAAAGAAAATTGTGGAAGGAGCCCAACTAATAATCAATCTATGGGTGTTCTATTTAGTACCCCAAACCATGTGTTTCTGCCCTTTAAATCATGATTCTGAAGTCCTAGAGACTGTTTTTCGGTTATCAGTTGCAAACTGAGGAAGAGGGGACCTCCCCTTCCGACCTTCTAGAAGACAGTCAGAGAGTCAAACATTAGGCTCCACCGCAATAAAACTTTCTGGGTCACCTGACGTGTCCAACAAACGGACACGTGTAAAGCTTAAAGAACCCCTCAGTTGACATCCAACGTCCACTACCCTTCCACCTGTCAACACCATGTTTCCATTCGAAGAACTCATTTTGCGGCGTTCACTGCACAGGCACACGTGTCGGATATATGTGAATCCACGCATTAGACCGCCTCCATCTTGCCGACTTGTAGAAGTTTCTTTCTCTATTTCTATGTATTTTTGCTATAAATGAAAGCCTAAAAGTCTGCCTCCTGTACCATCGAATAGTTCGAGAGAGAAACTTAAGAGCGAAGCAAAGTTGTTGTATAGTTGTAGAAGAAGATAATGAGACCGCCAGCAAGAGGAGAGAGAAGGGACGGCATCAATAGCGGCCGTTACAAGGGGGTGAGGATGAGGAAATGGGGGAAGTGGGTAGGCAGAAGTGCGACAGCCCAACAGTCGAGGCAGAATATGGTTGGGATCTTACGAGACGCCGGAGGAGGCCGCCAGAGCTTACGACGCTGCCGTGTTTTGCTTGCGTGGCCCATCCGCATTGCTCAATTTCCCCGATACTCCGCCGGATATTCCATCGGCGGGTGAGCTATCGCCGTCGGAGATTCAGGTGGCTGCATCTAGGCACGCTCGTGGTGTTCCGGCGGAGGCGGAGGCTGAGGCCGATGAGTCAAGGGGCCAAATGTCGATGCCATGGATGCCGGAGGTGAAGCCGTCGGGGATGGAATCGACGTTTTTTGGGGATTTGTCGGACTTGGATGGTGCTTCTTTTGGTGGGTTTTCAACAGGGGAATGCTATTTGCAAGGAGTGGAGGAAGGAGAAGACACTCTGCCAGGTGGCGCGTTTTACCATTCGCCGCGTTTATGGAGCTTCTAGAGCTCTTTGACCAGAAGTTCTGCCACCAGAGCTGTAGTTTTTTTTCTGTTTTTTTTTTTTTTTTTGTGTTTTTTTTTTTTTCATGTACTTAAATTGAAGTAGATATAAGCTTCTGTTGATATTTCATGGTTCCTTATTCATTCATTCTCCTTTTTACTTCTCTGTTTCATGCAACAGTCTCTTTTCTTCATTTTCTGTCAAAAAAAAAAAAAAAAAAAAAGAGACTGGATTTGTCTTTGACTGCCACCTTTCTTACGGACGAGGAGGAGTCAATGTCTTCATTAATTTTCATTTCATTTTTTCATTTTTATTTTTTTAGGCTTAGTCTATCTTGACATTTGACTCCACTAATTCGTTAATTCTCTAAAACATGGTTAAGTCAACCTTAGAATTTTTCATTAATTATCCTCCAAGGTACAGCTGAACCAATTAATTTGTAATTGCACTGCAACTTTAATAGGTAATTGGTCACGAGAGAGGATGATAAATTTAATTGGTGATTGGTCCCAAAAGAGAAAAGGAAGTCAAGTATAAGATCTTTTGTTTTTAGAAGCATAAGTCAAGATGACTGATGCATTCCTTAAATTGTGGATTTGTTTGAGTTCACAAAGTAATTTCCATCTAATATAGATATCATATTAAGATGCTACTTAGGTCTTCATTTTCACTTATTTTAATGACTAGTATTATATTGAGTAGTGCTACATGCATCGTATCGTATCTATTTACATGGTTGATGAATTTTTTTTTTCTTTTCATAAAAAAAAAAATTCACATGATTGATAATGTGATATTGATTAATTAAAGATCATCATATGACCATGTGAATTGGTGTAAATAGCAAATCTTTTTTTTTTTTTAAAAAAAAAAATTTAAAACACTAATTCTTCATTTACTTTGAGACAAAAGAAACACAGGACTTGGAAAAGCTCATCAAATCATTTTTCATCATTTATTAAATACAATCTTCCCCTCAAGGAACTTTAACATACAGAAATAAAATGAATATTGGTAAAGCCTCATCAAAATAGCACCAGGATTCAAATTCCATCTTCATAATAACCCAAAGACATCTAGCCCCATTACACAGTTCAAAAACATAGGGTAGAACAAAGAAAAACACCATTAGAGGATGTCCTTAACAAACAGCTTGTACCGCGAGCCTCTTGGTGATGTTGTCACATTTGCTTGGCCCAAATGTTGCTTCCGACACATTCAAAGAACAAGTCTGTTGCCCAATGCATGCCTATAAGCCAAAAGAATCATTTTTAAAAACGGGAAAAAGAAAAAAAAGAAAAAAAAAAGGTTACTTAGCTATGGCAGGATGACTAACCAAAAGAATAATTGTTCATATGGCAGCATTCACATCAATTAGGCATTTTCTAGTAGTCTAGTAACAAAAGTGTTGTGTTTGTGACTACCTTTTCCACTGCAGAGAAGCTATTGGCTGCCTCACAAGACCCTTTCTTGAATGACCCACATGTTCCCTGGGGGTCTCCAAAGCTGGCAAACTGGATTACCGAGATGGTTCTCCCACCTTGACATGATAACTGCAATGTGTTCCCTTCATACGCATTGCCACATGCAGTTCCCACCGTGACAGTTAGGAAGGACACTTGAGAAGGGTTTCCACCCATTTCTTCAAACAAAACCAAAGTGTTTCTCTTCTTATTGAGGAATGATCTTGGGATATGGTACCATCTTTGAGAAGGGTTGCCACAATTTCTCAAGCATTTATTCGAACCATATTGGCCGCGGTAATCACATGTGTCACTGCATCCATTCTTGTCAGCAAGGAATGAAGGCCAGAAGCGCCCAATACTCTGCCCATTCACCCAGGCATGTCCCTTGCCCATGCCTTGCAAGTCCACCACCACAGGGTCTGTACCTGATGGAGCCTTGAAGGTAGTCTGCACACAAACACAATTATATAATAGTTAGAACTTGAATAACATGACCAAAGGTTTTAGCATTTTTTATAAAAATGAAATCCGAAATTTAGCAAATTAATTTTATGGAAAATGTATGATTACTCTTAACTGATATTTGAAGGATTAGGCCTAGTTATGCCTTGAGTGGCACTGGGGGCTATAGATAAGTATTACTACCTTATACCATGTCATCGGCCTTGCAGTGGGAATTTGCGTGCAGCCCATGTCTTGCTATGGCGATCATTGTAGAATCGTTTGGCCTCACCTCTCAACCCCACCTTTATCCAAACAACAGTAAGTTATAAATTAGTTGTAATAAGTTCACAAATATAGAACTTTTCTATGCTGGTTAATTTCTTCACAATTTTAAAAAATACTTACTTTATAAAACCATATGTTTGATGATATATCCTTAATAGCTTTCCCATTGCTGATTAACTGAATTGGGCCTCCCACTATGCCAGTAGGTGTCAGATCAAAGAACGAATCGTAATTCTGCTCACACAAATATAATATGTAAGAAAACATTAAGAGTTTGTATGTTGAACTTGAAGTCATCCATGAAAAAAAATCACTTTAGTAAAACTCGATTTTCTGAAGAGAAAACATGCCTGCAGTCCAACAGTGGCACTGAGTAGAGTAATAATGTTAGGCCCCAATTTCAGTGAGACAGGTCGATCAAACACAAATGCATATTTGCCTCCAGTGCCCCATTGGGATCCTGTTATTCCAACCAAATTTAGAGAACAGAAATTAATGAAACAAAGATTTCAAATTGCAGAATAAAATAGAAAGCGATTATCAACATTTAGATTGAACTGGTTAATTAATATTGAACCAAATAGGAAGTACCTATGAGCTCCTGGTTAACATAAGCATGAAGTACATGGCCTCTTGTATTCACACGTAGAGTTGCATTAGTCCATGCTGTCTCATTAATGTTTATACTGTCATTATAAAAAGTAAAGTTTAATTGAATAATAAGGCTAATATAATTATCATCCCGGTAAAGAGAAGCACAAAAAAGGTAAGAAAACTCACGTTGTAGTGTACCACAAGTAGTCGCTAGCATCAACAGTAGTTTCCTTCTGTTCAAGAAGCCTTGATGCAAGAAAATCACCCTTTCCACCAAGGGCATCTTTCATGGGCTCTGATACCCACTTCCAAGAGAGTAGGGTAGATTCATTAATAGCCCCACTTGGTTTCTTTACCATCACAGAGGTTTGAGCATTAACCTGTTGACAAAAGTAACACATAAGTACTTGAGAAATTGTACAGACATAAAGTTTTTAACAAAGAAAGCCAAATCCATCCTTCATTTACCTTTGCAGTGTTGTAAATTTCCTTGTTGCAACCAGCAAGAATACTAACAGACCAAGCAGGCACAGTATATTTGCCGTCCTGTTGCAAGTCTATATTGGCATCTGCAGTTTTGTTTTGATTGCTCAAGAAGCAGACTGAATCTCCAGTAGCATTGTTAACATACCTAGTCAACTGATTAACAAAAGGCAGATTCAATTCACTGCACTGCCTTTGCCTTGGATTGAAACCATTTAATCATACAAATGGTTTTTTTTTTTTTTTCTGAATACTTACAGTAATTCCATTGCCCAATTGCTTGTTTGTCAGCATGCTATTGGTGAGAACATTCTGCACTGATTTAATGGCTTCATGGAGGTGCTTAAGATGTCCCCATTTGGGCTGATTTAAATTCCCTGAAAATTTTAATATATTAGGCACATTATCAATAGAGGTAACAATAATGAGTCAATAGTCAATACATAAATGACCATGAAAATAGGATTAAATAATTCATACTGTTTCTCTGATTTTATAATATAGCATAGATTTAAATAGGTCTTTGATTACCATATTCATCAAGTGGCGCATCATAATCATAAGAAGTTGTAATATAGGGGCCTCCTGCTGTGCGTCCAAAGTTGGTTCCTCCATGATACTGAAATTAAAGAAAAATAATAGTCAACAACTCAAAGATAAAATGTCAATCTAAAACTTCTTAATGCAAAAAGTAATGAAAGGGAATTGAAATAAGACTAACCATATAGTAGTTGTTGAAGACTCCACCGGCTTGGAAGAAGCGTGCAACCGAAAATGCCACATCTTCAGCAGTTCTATGGGGGTCTTTATCACCCCAGGCCTTGAACCTACAAGAAAATTCAAATTCATTGCTTGTGTCCAACAAATTCACATAAATCAATTCCCAGAAAGAAAGGGAAAGAATCGTAAAACAAGAGACCCACCATCCAGTCCAGTTTTCAGTCCACATTTTGGGACTTTTCGGATTGTTTGGCTCAAAGGTATCACAATAGAAACCATTGCATGTGTTGATCTGTAAGAAAACATAAATGAGTCATATATGAGAGCAATTTCAGTTTCGAACACTGCAGGCCCTTTTGGCTGTATACCCGGAAAACTATTCCCAGAAATGTGTTCTCAGAAACAAGAAATTCTGATGCTATAAATTTCTAATGTCAACATTTTTAATAGATGACTACTGCTCTTCAAAAAAATAAAAAATAAAAAAATATAGATGACAACTGATCAATGTGGTACAACAACCATGACACTATTGCTATTTGCTGTGCAGTAGATTATTCCACCATTTTAGTCATCAATAAATATGCAGATAACTGCTTATTCATTTTATTTGCTTGTTAATTGAAATGAATAAATGAAGGAGAAATATATACCATGGGTTGTGGAGCATCATTTTGCTGGCACATAATCCATGGGACGCCAGCGTTGAGGGATAAAGCCATTTGTGCACACCATTTAATGTATGATTTCCCTGCTGCTCCATAAGGTCCCATGATGTTTCCATATTCATTCTCAATTTGTGCGATGATTATGGGTCCTCCTTGTGGTGCGAATAGCTTCGCTGCTTTGCACATGTTCACTATCTTGTAAGTGAAAGTTTGCATTTCATCCTGGATTTAAAAGTAACTTGCTATCAATAGTTCAAACAATGCAACAGAAAATTGAAAATTAATGTAATTGTTATTAGAAATTTAGAACCTTATAAATCTGATTATCTGTCCTGAATTGAATTCCTGGCAAGTTGTGTAGCCACACAGGGAAACCTCTGATAAAAGAAAAAGGTAAGTACTTTTTGTAAATTTCCTCATAAACTTCACTATTTATTAGTATTAAATAAGAAAAATTACCCATAATTCCATTCTGCACAGACATAAGGACCAATTCGAAGAATGGCATACAGTCCAGCTGCTTGAATTGCCTTCATAAACCTTATTAAGTCCAGGTTTCCCGAAAAGTCGTACTAACCCATCATAAAAATAAATAACAATCAGCATTTATGTATTTTTTGGGTTTGAGATAAACGAATAATACTATAAAAGTGATTCAAACCTTCCGACGACGTGGTTCATGCCTGTCCCAGAAGACATAGGTTTCAATCGCATCAATCCCACCTTCCTTTGCCTTCTGAATTAAATCTGGCCACATCTGTAACCCATACAGAGATGGTTTCATGACTTAAAACAACCATAACATTCAATAAAAACAAATCCACAAAAGGGAAAAATTATGTAGTGAAAATTTTACTTCCGGTGTGCTTCGTGGATAATGGATTGCACCAGCAAAGAGAACCCGGCGTTCCCCATTGATTACAATGGCTCTTGAATCATAAGAAACGTTTGTTGCTATGCCTAAAGCTGAGCAGCATGAACACAGCAAGGCTAAACCTCCAACAAGAACATTTATCCAAGAACTCGCCATTTCACCTACCAAACAAGCTTGTGGTTTTACAATCTCACCATCAAACACTTTATATAGGCAACAACACCCAGAAATCCAGGATAATCATCATCCAAATATCTAAATTTGGACAAAGATGAAATTGGGTTGAACTGAATTACACCCACAAAGCCCAAGATTGGTTCAAATTTTCAAATTTCAGTTATAACTAAGTGATTTTTGCTGTCTCTGGCGCCAACCCATAATTGAAGATGAGGGCATATAGCTGGCCATTTCGGCCTAGCCCCACATGAAACAAGTTGACACTGATACCCATCAAACAATGACAGCCTCAATAAGGCCAGACTCCAATGGTCCAATGAGCCTTAGCTCGGTATCAGGTGAGGTTGGATTTGAGAACGTCTAGCATTCAAGTCCCTCCAATTTTACTACTAATTCTAACAATAACAATAAAGGATTGACAGTCAAGGTAGAATATGGTTGGGATCTTACGAGACACCGGAGCATGCCGTCAGAGCTTACGCCGCCGCCGTGTTTTGCTTACGTGGCCGATCGGGCATCGGCATTGCTCAATTTCCCGGACAATCTACCGGGCATTCCCTCTGTTGGAAAGTTCCGTCGCCGTCGGAGATTTAGGTGGCTGAATATAGACACGCTGGTGGGGTTCCAGCGGAGAGGGGGTCCGAAGAAATGTCGAGGCCGTGGCAGACGGAGGTGAAGTCGTCGGCAATGGAATCGACGTTTTTCGGGGATTTCTCGGACATGCATGGTTCTACTTTTGGTGGGTTTTCAACTAGGAGTACTATTTGCCAAGTAGACGAGTCACGAGAGAGGTGTGGACAGTTATACAGGAAGGAGGAGAAGAACCACTGCCAGGTGGCGCATTTTACCAGTCGCCGCGTTTGTGGACCTGCAAGAGAGAGCTCTATTTCGCTGCCTCACATGAATTAGAGGGTGGAAAACGGCGGCGTTTTTATTATCGAATCAGAGTTGCACACTGGGGACTTTTGAGTCTTTGGGCTGAGAGTAAAGGATCATTTTGACCAAAAGTCCTGCCACTAAAGCAGTGGTTTTTTCTGGTCTTGCTGTGCTTAATTGCAGCGGATACAGGCTTATGTTCATATTTCATTAGTTCCTTTACTCATTCATTCATTATATTTTAACTCGTCTGTTTCATGTAACAATTTATTTTCTTCATTTTCTGTAAAAAAAATCTGGTACATGCTGAGAATGGGTGAAAGAAGCGGAGTAGGGCTTTGGATGAGACGGATTACTAAAAATCCGACCCTTTTGGCTTCCGAACCCAACTCAATTCCCCATCTCTTTCTATGTCTCTCTTCTCCGTCGAGACGTGAACAAGAAAGGCGAAAGCGTGGTTACAACGTTAAAAAAACTGAAAGCGTGCTTTTTTAAATAACACTCTCAATGTGAAACAGAAAGTGCTTTTGCTGCAAGCGCATTCAATGTTAAAAATTTTTTAAAAGAAAGCGGTTTGGATACTAACGCTTTGTAAAACAGAAAGAGCTAATACTACCAGCGCTTTCGAGGGAATTTTTTTTCTTTCATAGAAAGGGTTGTTGTTACTAGCGCTTTCAATGTAAAAAACTAAAATTAGCGAAAACTGGACTTTGACCCCTTGAATTTTGAGACGAAATCGGATTCTCCCAATTCAATGACACTGTCCTTCGCCATTTAACTAATTTAGTGAAAACTAATGGTAAACATGAATCCTATGTTAGAAGCCCTTACCATTGGGTCGTCTCCATTTCAGGCTATGAAATTAGCGAAAACTGGACTTTGACCCCTTACATTCGACACTCCAAACTATATAAACATGAATCCTATGTCAGAAGCACTTACCATTGGGTCGTCTCCATTTCAGGCTATGAATGCCTATATTTAGATGGATTTAGAAAGAGCGTAAATCACCCTATCACTGGTGGTAGTAGCTAAAGTGGTGATTATGATCATGTTTCGATTGAGATTATTATTGTTTAATTTTCTCTTTGAATAGTTTGTTCCGACTGTTTATTTTGGAAATATTCCACTTCAAATGCATTGTAATAGG
This sequence comes from Liquidambar formosana, assembly GCA_039720395.1. Lineage (NCBI taxonomy): Eukaryota > Viridiplantae > Streptophyta > Magnoliopsida > Saxifragales > Altingiaceae > Liquidambar > Liquidambar formosana. Next base: position 6,044,120 of record CM077830.1, read on the forward strand.
TTGAAAATACTGCTCTAACCCCAAAAGTAGCTCAATTGGCATGGGATTACACCTCGGGAAGGAGAAGTCCTGAATTCTAACTCTTGTTAAACCATTTGGGTTACCCACACAAGATTTCATAGTTCTCTTTGAATAGTTTTCTCTTGCTTAATGCCTTGATATAAGCCATTGCATCAGAAAACCGCACTTGGAAAGATGATCGAAAAAGGCCACGCTACTGGTTTGGGTCTCTCAAGTGAAAATTGACAATGTTGGAGAAGCTCCTTATTTATTTGTTTTTAAAAAAACTATCTTTTAATTATTTATATAGTAATGAGGTGCATTGCCATCTCTGAGTCAGTTTCTACTTTCTACAATAAGTCACATGAAATGCTGGTCTTAAGCTATCTCAAGACCCTCTCCAGTACTAGCTCCACGCTTCAGCAGCAATAGAGGTCAATCCTCCATTTCTCCCAGCTCAAAGGCATATCCTAGAAGCCAAACTCCGCTCGCCCCTGCTGGGCTACGATTTCCTTTGCTACACTCATCCGTATTCAGCTTTCACCCAAGCCTTGGGTGGAGGATCCTAGCTGACCAATTTAGTTGTAGAAATAGAGGGTTGCTCTTTAATGGGGAAAGCAATAGACAATTCAGTCTTTAACCCATTAAGTCTCTGCATAATAACATGAAGACTGGGATTCTCATTAGCAACGATGTCTTTATTTCTGACTGTCCAAATAGTCCAAACCGTAGCTATAAATGAAGACCCCAAAGTTATTCTTCAACGTAAATATTACCCTTCAAAAAAGAAAAGAAAAAAAAAGGGTTCTTCTTCAGCGTTTCTAGCAGGGTGGGAAGGATTAGCTTTCAACCAGTCACTTATAGGTTGGGCATAGAAGTCTGGGTTTGTATTTGGATTAATTAATTCATACAAATTAAACAGCCCGAGCTCTACGACAGTCTTTGAAGGCATGTGCAATGCGTGAGATTGGTTTGAACTCAAACTTCAGTGGGTGTAGTATGAGATACTCACATTTGGAAAAAAATAAAAATAAAAGATATGATACATTCAAGGTAAATTTAATTGGTAGGTGGTCCTAAGCGAGAATAGGAAATTAATTGAGCCTAAGAATTACTGATCTATTCCTTCAAGGGTGAATTTATATGGGTACAGAAAGCATTTTCCATTTTTTTTCCATCGCTAAGCATAAAATTAAATATTATTGGAGTACTATCATAAAGACTGGCACTAATTAGGTCCTCGTTTCCTCATAAAAATATTTTTTCAAAACTGAAGCAATAGAATTCATTATCGTTTTGAGAGAAGAGAAAAACATATATGGGAAAAGCTCATCAAATCATATTTGATCATTTATCAATTACACTATTCTCCGCGACAAACATTTTTATACAGAAATAAAATGAACATTCGTAAAGCCTCATCGAGATAGCATCAGTATTCAAATTTCATCTTCATGGTAACCCCATTAGAGGATGTCCTTAACAGACAGCTTGCACCGCGAGCCTCTTGGTGATGTTGCCACAGTTACTTGGCCCAAATGTTGCTTCTGACACATTCAAAGAACAAGTCTGTTGCCCAATGCATGCCTGCAAGACAAAACAATTTTTTTCTTTAAAAAAACACAATTTAGTACTTGGGTTTTCTATTAATAGAACATGCTATATATGGACCCGTTGACAGTTTAATCCGCCCCAATAGGGTGTGAGACCCACACGGCTCACTCCCTATAAGGAGCCGGGTCAACTTGCCGGCCGGCCAAACAGCACTACTACGTACTAACAAGAAGGTTGTGTTTGTGACCTTTTGCACTGCAGAGATGCCATTGGCAGCCTCACAAGACCCTTTCTTGAATGACCCACATGTGCCCTGAGGATCCCCAAAGCTAGCAAATTCGATTGCTGAGATGGTTCTCCCACCTTGACAAGACAATTGCAATGTGTTTCCTTCATACACATTGCCACACGCAGTTCCCACCGTAACAATTTGGAAAGACACTTGAGAAGGGTTTCCACCGAATTCTTCGAACAAAACCAAAGTGTTTTTCTTTTTGAGGAATGATCTTGGGATATGGTACCATCTTTGGGAAGGGTTGCCGCAATTTGTCAAACATTTGCTCGAACCGTATGGGCCGCGGTAATCACAAGTGTCGCTGCACCCATTCTTGTCAGCGAGGAATGAAGACCAGAAGCGTCCAATGCTCCGCCCATTCACCCATGCATGCCCCTTGCCCATGCCTAGCAAGTCCACCACCACAGGCTCTGTACCTAATGGAGCCTTGAAAGTAGTCTGCAGACAAACCCAATTGGATAAAAATTACAACTTGAACTTTAATATCAGAAGGCCGGGTTGTAGCCCTTCTTTTATAAAAAATGAAAACCAAAATTTTGGAAATTCATTGTCTAGCAAATATGTGATTAACATTAATTGATTTTTTAAAGGATTAGGTCTAGTTGTGCCGTCAGTGGCAGTGGGGGGATAGACAAGTAATACTACCTTATACCATGTCATCGGTCTTGCAATGGGAATTCCGCGCGCAGCCCATTTCTTATTATGGCGATTGTTGTAGAATTGTTCTGCCTCACCTCTCAACCCCACCTTCATCCAAAAAACAGTACGTGGTGAATTAATCGTAACAAAATTTGTAAATATAGAACTTTTCTACAATTTTTTCAGACTACTTACTTTATAAAACCATGTGTTTGATGAAAAATCCTTGATAGCTTTGTCATTGCGGATTAACTGAATTGGGCCTCCCGCTATGCCAGTTGTTGTTTGATCGAAAAATGAACCATAATTCTGTTCACACAAATAAAAGAACAAGAAAAATTTCATGCGTTTGTATATTGAGCTTGTAGTCATCCATGAAATTAGTCATTTTAGAAAACCTGATTTTCTGAAGAGATAACATGCCTGCAGTCCAACAGTGGCACTGAGTAGAGATACAACGTTAGTCCCCAATTTCAGTGAGACAGGTCGCTCAAGCGTGAACGCATATTTGCCTCCAGTGCCCCATTGGGATCCTGTTGTTCCAACCAAATTTAGAGAATGGGAATTAATGAATTGGCGGTTTCAAATTGAAGAACGCATGAAGGTGATTATCGTCATTTAGATTGAACAAGTTAAAAATTTAACCAAATAGGAAGTACCTATGAGCTGTTGGTTTACATAAGCATGAAGTACATGGCCTTTTGTATTCACACGAAGAGTTGCATTAGTCCAGCTTGTCTCATTAATGTCGATACTGTCATCATATAAAATGAAATTTTAGAGAACAATAAGATTAAAATTTATCATCCCAGGAAACAGAAGCACAAGAAAAAGGTAAGAAAACTCACATCGTGGTGTACCACAAGTAGTCGCTAGCATCAACAGTAGTTTCTTTCTGTTCGAGAAGCCTTGATGCAAGAAAATCACCCTTTCCTCCTAGGGTATCTTTCATGGGCTCCGGCGTCCACATCCAAGACAGTACGGTAGATTCATTAAGAGCCACACTTGGTTTCTTTACCTTCACAGAGGTTTGAGCATTAACCTGCATGTTAACAACAGTAATTCAAAACATACATTAGCACTCAAAAGTACTTCAGAAACTAGGACAGACATATATATAGTTTTTATCAAAGAAAAATCCATCCTTTTTTTACCCTTGCAGTGTTGTAAATTTCCTTGTTGCAACCGGCAAGAATGCTGACAGACCAAGCAGGCACAGTATATTGCCATCCGCGTTAAAGTCTATCTTCGGCAATCTCTAGTTTGGTTTTCATTGCTCAAAAAGCATACCTTAGCTCCAGTGGCAATTGTTACCAAAGATAGTCATCTGAGAACAAAAGGCAGATTCAATTCACTTCACTGTCTTTACCTTCGATTGAAAGCATTTGATTAAACATATTGGTCTTTTTTTTCTTTTTGAATACTTACAGTAACTCCATTGCCGTAATTGTGAGTGTTGCGAACGTGCCATTGGTGAGAACATTCTGCACCGATTTAATGGCTTCATGGAGTTGCTTAAGATGTCCCCATTTGGGCTGATTTAAATTCCCTGCAAATTTTAATATATTAGGCAAATTGTCAACTGTGGTAACAATATTGAGTTAACATGATAATGACAATGAAAGTGGGATTAAATCATTAATACCGTTTCTCTGATTTTCTAATATAGCATAAAATTAAAAGAGGTCTTTGATTACCGTATTCGTCAAGTGGTGCATCATAATCATAAGAAGTTGTGATATAGGGGCCTCCTGCAGTGCGTCCAAAGTTGGTTCCTCCATGATACTGAAATTAACAAAATTGAATAGTCAACAACTCGAAGATAAAATGTCAATCTTAAACTTCTTAGTGCCAAAAGTAACGAATGGGAATGGAAATGGGACTAACCATATAGTAGTTGTTGAAGACTCCACCGGCTTGGAAGAAGCGCGCAACAGAAAATGCCACATCTTCAGCAGTTCTATGGGGGTCTTGGCCACCCCAGTTCTTGAACCTACAAGAAATTCCAATTCATTGCTTGATTCTACAAATTCAGAGTATACTCCACCAGTATATCTCTATATGATATGAGGAAACAAAAGGACAGAATCATAAATCGAGAAACCCACCATCCAGTCCAGTTTTCAGTCCACATTTTAGGACTTTCTGGATTGTTTGGCTGAAAGGTATCACAGTAGAAACCATTGCATGTGTTGATCTATAAGAAAACATTAAATGAGTCATATGTGAAAGCAATTTCAGTTTCGAACATTAGGGCCCTATATGGCCGTGTATAAAAACTATTCCCAGCAATGGGTTTTCAAAAAACAGCAATAAATTTTGATGCTTTACAATGTTATCAATGTGGTAAAATGAATGAAACAGAAATAAATACCATGGTTTGTGGAGCATCATTCTGCTGACACATAATCCATGGGATGCCGGCATTGAGGGACAAAGCCATTTGTGCACACCATTTAATGTATGCTTTCCCTGCTTCTCCATAAGGTCCCATGATATTTCCATACTCGTTCTCAATCTGTGCGAAGATTATGGGCCCTACCTGTGGTGCAAAGAGCCTCGCTGCTTTGCACATGTTCACTATCTTGGTAGTGAAAGTTTGCATCTCATCCTGGAATTAGAAGCAACTTGCTATCAATATTCTAAGAACGGTACAACAGAAAAACCAAAAAAAACAGAACATAGAAACTAAAATTTTACTAAATGTAAATAATGTATTGATATTAAAATTTTGAACCTTGTAAATTTGATTATCAGTCCTGAATTGAATTCCTGGCAAGTTGTGTAGCCACACAGGGAACCCTCTGATAAAAGGAAAAGGTAATCAATTTCTCTGTGTAAGTTTCCTTATAATTAAACTTCACTACTTATTAGTATTGAAAAAGGAAAATTACCCATAACTCCATTCTGCACAGACATAAGGACCAATACGTAGAATGGCATACAGTCCAGCTGCTTCAACCGTCTTCATAAATCTTATTAAGTCCAGGTGTCCCGAGAAATCATACTGAATCATCATAGAATAAACAACTTTCAGAATTTTTCCCTTTCTTCCTTTTTTTTTTTTTTTTTTTTTATGGGAGATAATTGGATAGCACTATAAGAGCAATTCAAACCTTCCCACGACGGGGTTCATGCCTATCCCAGAAGACATATGTTTCAATTGCATCAATCCCACCTTCCTTTGCCTTCCGAATTAAATCTGGCCACATCTGTATCCCATACAGAGATAGTTCTGTTACTTAAAACAGCCACAACATTCAATAAAACAAATCCACAATTAACAAAAAAAAAAAAGGTGGTGCAAATTTTACTTCTGGCGTGCTGCGGGGATAATGGATTGCACCAGAAAAGAGAACCCGTCGTTCTCCATTGATTATAATGGCTCTTGAATCATAAGAAACATTTGTTGCTGTGCGTAATGCCGAGCAGCATGAACACAGCAAGGCTAAACCTCCAACAACAAGAAAACTTATCGGAGAACTCGCCATTTCGCTTTCTCCGGATATCCAGAGAAGCTTGTGAATTTACCCTCTTAAGCTTACCATCAACACTTTATATAGGTAACACAATACCCAGGGTGATCGAACATTACCGAAATATCTAAATTTGGAGAAAGATGAATTTGGTTTGAACTGGATATTGTCTCATAAGCCAAAGGACTCGTTCAACGTTTAAATTTTAGTTATCAATACTATATGTTATTGATCAAAAAAAAAAAAAAAAAACGTTTAAATTTTAGTTATGTAACCAATTGATCTTTGCTGTCTGGACGCCAACCCATAATTTAAGATAAAGGCAATATAGCTGGCCTTTTCGGCCTAGCCCCGTATGCAACAGCTTGGCATTGATATTCATCAAACAATGAGGCCAGACCCCATGCAATGATCCTTAACTCGGTATCAGGGTGATCAAGGTGCATGATTATCTTGGAAAATGGTACCAAATTTACATGACCAAATGACATGGCAGTCATCATGCCAACTAGGGTTGTGCGCAGGTTGGTTTGAAGCGGTTTAGAAAAAAATTATCAACTAATCCACTCATAACGGGTTATAAATTTTTCAAACCGCCGCCAAACCGTAAATGCTAAAAACTGGTGGGTTGGTTATTTTTTTAAGTGGTTTGTCATTAACGGTTTGAATGGGTTGTATCATGCCCCTTCTAATTGGGGCATTTCTAACATATTGGGCCTTAGCTAATTAGTATGTTATAAATTAATTAATTAATTAATCAAGAAAATATAATTATCTGATGTGGTTAAGTGAAGCTCTTGATACGTACTTACATAATATTTTAATTCCAAATATGAAAATTATGATTTTATGAGAAAACACACTTGATCAATGTTGATGAAATTGGTGATAGTTAATATTATTAAAGGTTGAAGGACCCAAAACTCAACATCCTAACAAAATACTAATAAGATAATACATTATTATGGAATTAGAGATATTTGATATTTATAATTTTATACATATATTATTAAAGGCGAGGCAATTTGGTTTATTAGGCGATTTGACAAAATTCAACCCACCAAACAAATCAAACCAAATCGCCAATTTTATTACTCAATCCTCCCAAACCATGTCGTCTAACCTCTCAAACTGCTTAGGTTGATACGGAATGGAGCAGATTGGGCGGTTTTTCGCACATCCCTAACGCTAGCCCATTATGAATAGTTATCTTCTTAGTAAAACTTTTAATTGGTTAGTCCAACCACACGATCATTAGGGCAAAACAGGATTTGGGCAATATAACATTACTCTAAAAATTTTCTAATTACAAAAAATAATGCGGAGAGGGAAAAATAAAGACAAAGATGAACTGAAAGCTAAAGTGCAACTTTAAATATATGACGCTTAGGGATCACAAAATTTTCCATAACAAACGAAAAACCAAACATTCCCTAACCAGAAATTCCTAATTTTATTTACTAAGAAAAAATTGGAGTAAAAGACCTAATCTAGCTAACACACAGCTTCAACCACTAGCCTCTTGGTAACATCTCCGCAACTTGTTAACCCAAAAATATCTTCCGAAGCTTCAATGGAGCATGTTTCCTTGCCAATGCATGCCTAAAAATAACAAATGATAATTAGAAGTTTGTCTTTCCTGTTGTTGCATTGGTAAATAAGTACAAAAAATTTAGGAAAAGAGTCGAAGAAATTTACATTTTGAATGATGGATAAAGCGTCTTTTTTCCCTTCGCAGCTGCCTTTCCCAAATGATCCACAGGTGCCTTGTGGGTCGCCAAAGCTAGCGAACTTGATTGCTGAAATGGGTCGTCCTTGGCAAGCCAATTCCAAAGTGTTTTTCTCATAAGCATTCCCACATACTGTCCCAACTGTAACAGTCTGAAAATTCACGAGCGATGGGTTGCCCCCAAATTCCTCAAACAAAACCAATGTGTTCACATCATTTTGAATAAAAGAACGCGGAACATGATACCTATCAATTCACAATAATTTTCTCTTTTTAGATAATAATCATCAAAATAATTGAATTTTCAATTACCCCCCCCCCCCCCTACCCCCCAAAAAAAAAAAAAAAAAAAAAAAATCTCACCATCTTTGAGTAGGTTGACCACAATTTGTAACACACTTCTTGTCATCATATGATCCGCGATAATCACAAATCTCATCGCTGCAACCGTCCTCTTCAGCCATATAACTTGGCCAATATCGACCGATACTCTTGCCATTCACCCAAGCATGACCTTTACCCAATCCCTGCAAATCTACGACAACCGGGTCTTCCCCCAAAGGAGCTTTGAAAGTAGTCTAAGCAAAGAAAAATAAATCTGAAATAAATACATCTTCTAACCAATATGAATTTCATAAAATTTATATTTTGTTAATAAAAGTAGATGAAATATACCTTATACCAAGTCATCATCCTTTTTGTAGGGAGATCTTCAGCTTGCCACTTTGAAGCATAGCGAGAATCTGAACTATAAAGCTTGTTATCTAAGCCATGCAATCCAACCTTGTATCCCCATTTGTGTGCAGACAAGTCCTTAATGACTGCCTCATCACCCTTCCTTCCAACCAGCTCAACTGGACCGGGTATGCCAGTTTGTTTTGAATCAAACATCGGACCATAATTCTGCTCATGTTTAACATATATATATGGAAAGAAAGTTAGGAAATATGTATAGATATATACTCATAATAAAATTATAATGAGATAATACCTGTAACCCGACAGTAACACTGAGCAGTGCTATTATATTTTTCCCAGGATTCAATTTAACTTTCTTCTCAAAGACATAATTGAAAACACCATATGTAGCCCATTGAGAACCTATAATTCAATCAACTCAAAATTAACAAAAAAAATTTGAAAATTTCTACCTAAAATTTCATTTGAAAAAGAAAAAGAAAAAAAGAAGACACTATCATTTTTATTACCAAGATATTTGCCATTAACATATGCATGGAGTATGTGACCGCTGCCATTTACTCGAAGTGTCATATCATCGCTCCAAATGGGATCATTGTCCTTCACATCCACACTACTCAATACCAAAACGTCAAAAATTAATTAATTAGTAAATTATAAAACTTAACAAACAGATATATAAAGAGGTTTTGATCAATGATTACCTGGTTATGTACCACAAATAATCACTGGCATCATTAGCAACGGCCTTTTGATCAATGAGTCCATTTGCACTAATGTGAGCTTTGCCATGGACGACAGTGTCATCAATGCTCTCAGGCCTCCATACCCAACTTAGAGAAATTGGTTCATTTTCAGCTTGGTTGGACTTCTTTACCATCACTGATGTTTGGGTGTTTACCTAAAATAAATAATCTATTAATTAAATACTAACTGTTTCAAAACTTTACTCTTAAAAATAAATACTCCATAAATGAACTGTATACGTACCTTTGCCGTATTGTACGCTTCATTTTTACAATCAGGCAGAATGCTAACAGACCAAGCAGGAATGGAATATTGACTCCCTTGAAGGTAATGGTAGCATCAGCTGTGGTATTTGCATTTCCAAAAAAGCAACTTGATGTCTCGTTTGTTGCATAAATTGTCACCTAAAATGCATACAATTAGTATAATAATTATATTTAAATAAGTAAATATATTTGTTTTACATTTATAAAAAAAAAAAAAAAAAAAAAAAAGAAAAAAGAATATATAGCTTACCGAAACAGAGTTATCTAAATCAGTAGTAGTAATGTTTCCATGTGTAAGAGTTCTTTCCATTGACTTCAATACATTATGAAGCTGCTTCAAATGTCCCCATTTTGGTTGATTCAAATTCCCTAAGTGAAAGAAAAATCCAATTTTAATTTATAAATATTTTTTAGACCTAATATGAGCAAACCATATATAAAACCTTATTAAATATCGGTAACTTAATCACCATATTCATCAAGAGGTGCATCATAATCATATGAAGTGGTGATGTATGGGCCGCCCGATGTTCTGCCAAAATTGGTCCCACCATGGTACTGAAAGCCAACAAAATATATGATAATTAAGATTGATAATGAACAAAATCAACATGAAAATTCAAAGTTTAATAGAATAATACCAACCATGTAATAATTTTGGAAGGTGCCACCATACTTGGAAAAAACGTGCGACGGAAAAGGCAACATCTTCTGCAGTTCTATGTGGATCTTTACCACCCCAATTCTTAAACCTAAAATTAAAATTTTAAATCCATATGAAAAATTTATGAATAATTAATTAAAGGCATATAATTTGAACAAAAATAAAATTAAACACTAACCAGCCAGTCCAATTTTCAGTCCACATTTTTGGACTATTGGGGTTGTTTGGTGTGAATGAATCACAGTACCATCCATTGCATGTGTTAATCTGTAAGAATAAAATGCAAATAATTTATTTTGAACCCCAAAAAAAATAATAAATAAAGGATACTATACAATTTCTTCTTAGAAAGTACGAGAAATGCTACCATCGACTGTGGGGCATCACTCTCTTGGCACATAATCCATGGAACCCCTATTTCAAGCGATTCAGCCATGTTTGCGCACCAATCAATATAGGCTTTTCCAGCATCTCCATAAGATGAAATTACATTTCCATATTCATTCTCAATCTGTAAAATAAAAAATACAAAATAAAATGAATATTTTCAATAACCGAAAGCATATATAAAACCTCTTTTTTTTTTTTCTTTTTTTAAATGAAGAAAAGAAAGAAACACATACCTGAGCAATAATAATGGGCCCTCCTTGTGAAGCAAACAGCTTCTCTTGTTTTACCATATCAACTATCAAAGATGTGAAATTTTGCATCTCATTCTAAAAAAAATAAAATAAATATACAAATCAGGACTAAACATTATACAAAGATATCCAATGAGAAAAAAAAAATGTCATAATTAATTACCATAAACACATCATTTGCTGTTCGAAGCTCGACCCCCGGCATATTGTGTAGCCACACAGGAAATCCTCTAAACAAATGAGAACAGACAATATAACATTTAAATTAGTGACATATTTTTTTTTTTTACTAATTAAAATGATAAGAATTAGTCCGTAATAAATAAAGTTCAAAAACAATGTAGAACTAAACATAGGTCAAAAAAATTAAGAAGGGTACGTAAAAGAATAAGGTTAAAGAAATTACCCATAGTTCCATTCAGCACAGACATAGGGTCCGATTCGAAGAACAGCATAAAGTCCTTCATCTTGAATGGTTTTCAAAAACCTTATAAGATCAAGATTGCCGCTAAAATCGTACTGGCGACGCTGCGGCTCATGGACATTCCAAAAAACATATGTCTCTACTGCATCTAATCCACCTTCCTTTGCTTTCTTTATTAGATCCGGCCACATCTATTAATTAATATAAATGATAAATCAACTAGTCATTTAATAGTAAAACTTGATATATTAATTATTTGAAAGAAAAAAAAAAAAGAATTACACATTATAATCGATAAATAATTCAATATAATTAATTACTAATGTTAACAAAAAAAATTACTTGGGCAGTGCTTCGTGGATAATGAATTGAGCCAGACAACAAAACTTTACGTTCACCATTGATGGTAATAGCCCTTCCATCATGAGAAACATCAATGGCACTACACAAACTGAAACCAAGTAAAAAGAAGCCAACACAAATTGCATAAACGCATTTTTTTGACGAATTCATTTCTGTGTTTGAGAGGACCACTGATAAATGTTTTTAACACTCTTTCTTATGTTTATATATAAGCTCGAAAGGATGAAGATGATAAACACGTACATGAGATTGGGATGAGGCTGTTAGATAAAATTTTATCCAAATCGATATAAATCTTTTTACATTTATCTCTCTTTTGAAATCATATTGATCATGATCAAGTAAAGATCCTTTCCATTGCAATGGACGATCTAATGAAATCTGGAACCGGTCGTAGCATGCAGGTCACACATGTCTTGGTTGGTCCCACGTGGTATGAACAGTTCAAATTTAACTGGATTGTCCGTAAATGAAGAGAATCATTTCCAACAAAAATTCTAAGAAAACAAAAGTCCAAAAATTTATAAATTAGAAACCATATATTAGGGGCGGACCCTAAGGCTCCATGGATTCGGATTTGGTGCAATTGGCTACTTTTATTGCACGGTGCAGTAAAAAAATAGATGACTGTTTGGCGTTGGGCGTCAAATGCATCTCTCAAATTCCAACCCTCTATTTCTCCTCTTTGACATGTGTCATCAATCCTACGTTTATTGCACCTTGCACCATGCACCATGCAATAAGCCAGTAACTACACCAAATCCAAATCCAAAGTCCACGTAACCTTCATTGCATTTTCCAAAGTCCACTAATAGATTAGGATTTTGTTTTGGCATACATTGCGGAAATATTTTGGTGGTGTTGCCGGAGCTGCAATATATATCTTATAGTATTTTTGATAAGCCAAACCTTTAGTCATACCTTCTCAGAGAGATAAGCAGCCCAAGAGCCCAATAAGAAACTAGGCAATGACCTAATAATAATTCAGGTGAAGCCTATTCTATACATTAAACCCAAGTTCCATTAACCACCAAACATACAAAGTAGCGACCTAAAACCATTAGACCACCCACCTTGATTTTATGTATCATATATAATAATGTGATAAATTAGAGTTAGCGTCACAGTTTGAGTTGATTAACCTACCACCTTGGCTACACCTCACTTCACCAAAAAGAAATAAATAAAAAAAAAAACACTCGCTATCTTGAATTCTAGACAATATACATCCGAAGACAAAGGCAATTTCCTTTTCAGCCAATAAAGATAATTAAGATATGTTGACATTTTGACACCTGTAAATTGTGATTTAAAACGATGGAAAACAAAAAGTTAAATAAATAAAAAGTGTCAACATCTTGACGGCTATCTCGTCATAATGAATCGGGGGGTCATTATCGCTCGTTCGTTCGACTCGCCCAATCGGCTAACTCGATTCACGTGGCTCAACCAACCATAATTTGCCAAACATACATGGCTACACGTGTGAGAAGGACGTGGTATTTGCCACCTGTGCAATTCAAACAGCTTATATAAATGCCCCCATAGTATGACCTTCCTAACCCAATTAACATTTAACATTTAACATCACCACTAATTATCAATCTATACTACTTTAGAAAATCCAAGACATGATTTATTCTCTTTCATGGCCTTCTAAAATACTAATCCAAATTCCGAAGAAAAAAAAAAAAAAATCAATCCTACATATAAATTCAAATTAGTTTACCGGTCCACTCTTTCAGAGATTCTTAAATTCAAAATTTAAAATCAAGTCTAGAAGATACAATCATGTCACAAACTCACTATGAAAGAGAAGAAATTATTAATGAGTAACTTGTTTCGCATTCACTTTGCATGTGCCCAATAGCTGATTAGAACATTGAAAAAATGTAGCAGTTTTCTCCATTCTTGAAAGAGAGAGAATACTTTGTTTGGTTAAAATTTTAAGTGTAATTTTTCCCTTTTAAGAGTACAAATTAAATGTAACTAATATTTCTTTTAAGTACTTCTAAATTACTAATTGAATGTAGCCTAAGCATATACTTCGGACTTCCCCATTATGCCACTTTCAAGTTAATAAATTTTTATTTTATTTTTTGTGTCCTTGGTCCTTGAGGAGATCCCAAGCAGTCTCCTAGGCTACATAATTTATAATAACATTTTCTCTTTTCTTAAAATCTCCAATTTTATAGTACAGTTTGTTTGGTTAGAATCGAAGGAATCAAAATAAAATAAGATTTCAATAGTAGCTTATTTCGTCAAACAAATGGGCCCTTAAAGTTTAGAATCAAAGACTTCGGAAAAAGTATCACTCCACTACCAAATGTTTGGCCACTTGGAATTTATAGCTATCCCTCATAGTTCTTCCTTCAAGCATGTGATGAAGAGATTAAGAACAAAATGCAAGAATTTGCACTAGAATGTGTCAACCTTAAAGCCAGGTGGAACATGATCCCACTACCACTCATAAAGGTATGTAGCAAGAATTTGTTGCAAAAGAAGGACATCACATGTGAGCATGAAAAGTCATGGAGTCCTCAAGTATAAACCATCCTATTGAGATAATAAACAGGAGCAAAAGGCTAATGCACCTTAAGAAATCCAAAAAACGTCAATTAGGTTATTAAAACAATGTAATATTTTACATTAATAAAACTGTAATTTTTTTACATTGATCTCGGTTTTATAAATAATGATTTGATCATTAATTACAACTAAACATGTATCTTTAAGACACACATTAAGAAAATCAAAAAAAAAAAAAATATATATATATATATATATATATATATATCTATTATATATTATATATAATTGAGGAATATTCCTCCTGTAGCTGCCACACGTTGTTTTTTTTTTTTTTTTAAATCACATGCTCAACAGTGAACTGTTTTCATAAAATTACCTTTTGGTGATCCTTTTATCACTTAATACCAATAAAGGATGTAATTTATCAATTTGCTACAACTTAACTATATACATGCGTGAAATGACTACTAATTTTTTTTTTTTTTGGTATTACATTGAAAGTTGATCACCAAAACGTAATTTTTCCAAAAAGTTACTTTTAGTGACTTTTGAAGAAATTGTATTTTTAGTGACCACTTTCCATTTTAATACCAAGGCAATTGGATAAGGTCCAAGAAAGACCCCTTGATTCCTGAGCCGTGGTTCTTTGCCATCTAAACTACCATTGCGAGTGTGTATTATATATATATATATAAGATGATGATCAAGTAAGCATGTACTAATATAAATCATATCAACACCCGCATTGGGGATTGGACCTCATGCAGTAATGGGTTAAGGGATGCATTGCATTAATGTAAGGGGTATAACTCTCAATGCATGATACTAATGTAACTTATATCAACACGTATTGACCTAATCATTGCTATATATATATAATTTTTATTTTTCCCAATATTTTTACAAACTTCACTTGTGCAACGCACGGGTTATAAACTAGTATATACATAAAACATGCGCTGGCCCTAGTCCACCGATCCTTTATTATTACTTTTATTTTCAGTGGGGTAATAAATATGCCCCATGTCGACACATTCCCAAATCTAACTATTGGATGGACGATGATAAAATATGCTTAAAAGTTAATAGTTAAATACCACTAAAATGAAAAATCAATGAATAAGTATAGAAGAAAAAAAAGGGTAAAATGTAAAAAGCCCTCTCCTATTATTACCCATTTTGCAAGTTACCCCCCTCTAATAAGAAAACCCATCAAAAAACCCCCCATATTGTCTAGGGTTGATAGATTGCCCCCTTCCGTCTGGTCAACGTTAAGAAGACTAACGGAAATTTGCACATGACACTAATAATTCACTTTTATGACCAAAATGCCCTCTTCCATAACTATTCACCATATCCGTTGCTGGCTAAGCTCACCGCCTAGTTTGATCCCCCTCGGAGAAGGATCGTCTCGATCTAATCTATCTCGCGCACCCCTTTCTCATCCAAGACCTAAAGTCATTTGCCTTCGATTTGATCTAAAAAGTCGCTGAGCTGCAACTTCGATCACCCTTGGACTCCACCCTTCCATCCACACCATACTTCAATGGTAAAATCGTCTTGGAAATTAAATGCGTTTTCTTGAAACAGAGCATACCCAAGAACTGATGGAGCAGTTTGAGCACAAGGTTGGAGACGAGTTATTGAAACGGCGAAAACCACGTCGTCATGATGTTGATGAAGGAGAAAATGGTGGAAACAGAGAAGGGAACTCCATGGATGAAACCCACGCGTGGACAACGGCGACAATAGTGGTGTGGAGGGTTTGGGTTTCTGGCAAAGATGATGGTACCAAGACCATCAACAGTAGAGATTTTACAGTTGAGGGTTGATTGCAGATGTTGCCTCCATTGCCGTTGATACAAGTGAACGCGGGGGCAATGAAAGTGGCATGGCAGAGGAGAATTTGGGAGAGTCACGATGATGGTGGTGACCTTCGTCGGAAATCGTTTACTTTTAGTGACTTTTGAAGAAATTGTTTTTTTAGTGACCATTTTCCATTTTAATACCTAGGCAATAGGATAAGGTCCAAGAAAGACCCCTTGATTCCTGAGCCGTGGTTTTTTGCCATCTAAGCTACCATTGCAAGTGTGTATGATATATATATATAAGATGGTGATTAGGTAAGCATGTGTTGATATAAATCATATCAATACTCGCATTTGGGATTGAACCTCATGCATTAATGGATTAAGGGATACATTGCGTTAATGTAGGGGTATAACCCCCAATGCATGATACTAATGTAACTTATATGAACACGTATTGACTTGATCAGTGTTATATATATATATATGTATGTATAATTTTTATTTTTTTGTATAATTTTTATTTTTCTCAATATTTATTTTTATAAACTTTACTTATGCTAACGCACATAATATAAACTAGTATATATATATAAAACGTGAGTTTGGCCCTAGTCCACCGATACTTTATTATTACTTATATTTTCAGTGGGGCAATAAATGTGCCCCATGTCGGCACATTCCCAAATCTCACTATTGGATAGACGATAATATAATATGCTTAAAAGTAAATAGTTAAATACCACTAAAAGGAAAAAATCAATGAAAAAAAGAAAAGAAAAGGGCGGAATGGAGCCCAAAATTCTCATATATAAATGATTGATATTTTGGACACTATCGTAAAACCCAACTTCAGTGGGTAGCCGTCCACATCACATCGCTTTCATTGCCAAAAACCATGGGCCCTCTCCCTGCTTTCAATAGGTTCAGCCCTCAGTTTTAACCAGTAATAATTAAATTTCTCCATCATATATCCCTACATGACTTGACACGTACCCCAAGTTCCGGCTGTCGTTATGCCCCCGGAATCTTTTATTGTGTCAGATTCCGGGACCCATGGGTCAGACTGGGTCCCAATAATTAGAATTGGACAAAAATTTTTTTGGACTTATGGGAAAAGTATTACAAATAGTAATACTGTTGGTTAAGTTAGTAGTCATTTATTAAAGAAGTTAGTAGTATTTAGTACTCAACTGTAATTATCTTCCCCAGTTTTTTAAATTGACCACTGACAAGTGACGTTTTCATAAAAAAATCAGATTGGAATCCGTTTTAATAATTTTTTAAAATAACTCTATGATTGTTAAACCTTTTTAAATCAATTATCACCCATATACTTCCAAACCATACCGTGGGCTAATTCAAACCACTCCCATCATTTATTGGAGGCTACCTGGTGACCTCTTATTGTAAGAGAGCGAGAGCAGATCCATATCTCTATCTCCATTTCTAGCAGATTGTGAAGGAGAGACCCATATCTCCAATTTCTACACAAAATTTTGATAATTATATAGTCATGTTGGCCAATAAATCTCCTCCGGTGATCGGGGTTTATGGCAATCGGGGTGGGTTTGGGGACGTTGCCACGAGCCCAAGAAGTCCATTGGAGCTCAAGATTCAATCCCCTAGAGGTCTAAAAAATTTTGATCTTGGTCGTGTTGGATTAGCAATTGTTGCATCCCTTGAGAAATCTAGTGATAGTGGGTGCGAAATTCTAGCAAAATATGCCGTTTGTAGTCCGAAATCGAATCGGTCCGATCCGATGCCGGTTAGTTCTACTAAGAATAGTACTATATTTAGTGGTGGTTTTGATGAATTAGAGACGGAGAGTTTGGAAGATTATACCTATGTAACACGTCATGTGCCCAACAAGTCTTTCACTAAGGTGTATTGTGACGGAGGACAAGAATACGGTAGAAGTGGCGTTGATCGGAGACGTAAGAACCTGAGTGCTTTTAGCATATCGCCGGCGATATATGTCGAAGATGTTCCGGCGCTTCCGAAGGATGACTTTCTCAGTTCATGTCACCTGTGCAGGAAAAAACTCCATGGCAAAGATATATACATGTACAGGTAGAACTACTTTTGCCACTTCTCATTCTTTCTTCTTTAAATCCTTTAATTTGTATATGAATACCAAGGGATGGAAACTAAAAGTCAGGTTTCTCTTGAGAATTAACTGATGCAAAATGGAGTCTTATTAGAGAAAAGGGAATTTGGTTGTGAGATTAATGGGCATGTTTTACATGTTTTTGCAGAGATAAAGCCTTCTGTAGCACAGAGTGTCGGCAGAGGCAGATTGCGATTGATGAGCGCGAAGAGCAATGCCGAACTGAAGCTTCAAGATCTGTAGCAGATGTTTCAAATTCGCCTTACAGTATCTTCTCAAATGGTATACTTGCAATTTAGGCTAAATGATGGCGGCGGCGGCACCGGGAGTCATGACCCACATCATGATACTCCCTCCGTATATATATATATATATATATATACTACATGGCAATATATTAGTATACATATGAGAATTAATAAGCTCAAGAAGTTTTGCTTGATTGTAAGGGTAAAGCTTAATGCAGTACTGAGAATTTAGAATTTCGATGTGAATTGGATTTCTTTGTATGGTTGGTTGGGTGTGTCGGTTATATAGAATAATTTCTTGACCAGCAAAGTGAAGAATTAAGTTAATGGCTTGAAAAATACTTGCCATGACATCTTCATTTTTCTTCTTCCAAGATTGTTGGGCACATTAGGTTCAGATATGAAAATTTAAGTTACTCCGATAAGGTTACTCCATATGCGGTCAGCTTTCTCAAAATCACGGTTCACCGCATGTCCAAGGATTTTCTGTTGGTCTACATTAACCTAACCTTCTTCCTGCAAAAAAAAACCAAGAGTCTAAAGTAGTTAGTGGTTCTAAATCTTTTGCCGTGTATTCAATTCTCACCGCTCCTCCCTCAGGACCACCCACATAAACTCTCCTATAACGACACTATGCATAAGACAGGAGGATTACGTGTCTCTAATGAATTAGTTAGGTGTGTAAGCAATTAAACATCTTAGATCCTCCTAATACCAAAATATATTGGCATACACCAACTTGCCCTTTCTTTTATGGCAAGGCAATTTAAGGCAAGGGCGACGAAATATTTTGGCCCAAAATTGAACTAGTTTAAATTGCCACATATGTGACCCAAATTTCTTATCCCAACCCTACTAATTACTAAGTTTTTTGAGTCTTTTTTTCTCTAAATTTCTTTATCAGAACTTGAGCAGAACTGATATCATTAAAACCGTTGATGTGTCCCAGTTCTGGAAATAATTCTCCTGCATTATCCAATTTTGGCCAGAACTTGGATAGAATAAGCAGCCAAATTTCTCCACCCGAGCTATTCCTCAAATTGGCTTTTATAGTTTTATGTGACTCCACATCGAATTATCTACCATGCATTAATAGTACAAGTAGCACCATAAGAACAGGCATCAAGCCCAAAGATGCAAGATTTCCAATGGGAGAAAACAAATCTAATGTCTTGGGATCTCCTAAAAGGGACAGCATACTGCACACACCCCCCCCCCCCCCCCCCAAAACAAATAAAATAAAATAAAATAAAATAACCAATCCACTGTCCAACACAAACAATTGTTTGAAATAAACACTAAATTCCCCTTAAAATCAGTCGCTCATTCCCACAGAAAAACTGTAGTTGGGATAAGGCATAGTTTAAGTAATCAGCCCACAGATAGAGAAAACAAAACACACTACATATCCATACACAGCAGGTATATAGCTGGTATACAACAATCTAACCAGTAAGTAATAAGGCGTAAAATTTAAAAGCATCCTCCAGGCTTTGACATTATTCTGGCATGCCATGGTATAATGGGAATTCTATCTTGTAATCACTGGTAGTACATCATCTGCTGGTTTGTTGCAACATTCTGGAACCCACCATCGTAGATTGCCTGACTAGCTCCAGCAGTACCCATTCCCATGACTGCCTGCTTAAGAGCATGCTGACCCTGTGGATGCATAAGGGCCTGTGCACCACCCATTTTGCTCAATGCCATCTGTCGTTCAGTAGGCTGCAAGATCAGTGGCTGAGATACCTGGCATATGTGCAGCAGTTGGTGGGGGAAGAGGGGTAGAGCTTGTCCCTGGAGGAGTAGGTTTGCTACCCCATGAGCACTGAAAGTTAAAAAGATTGAGCAGTCAAGCAATTGCTCAAATAGCAACACCTTACTTGGTACATTTGAATTTGCTCAGATAGGAAAAATATGCTTGCAGCAAAGGAAATATGGGACAACAATGCAGTAGCAACAACCATGTGATAAGTTGGACCTATAGTCCCAACTAAAATCTCTGTTGAGATTGTTCCAGACAAGTTAATTTTTGGTTTCGTTTTTGCTTCTTTTTTGTTTTTGGTTTTTTTTTTCTTTCTTTTTTTTTTTGGGGGGGGGGGGGGGGGGGGGGGGGTGTTGGTTTACTGCAATAAATAATCCGAAAAATATAAAGCTGTTCCATTATAATACTATACCTTAATTGGTTTGCCACAGAGGATCCGGGCATTTCCCATCTGAATAGCCATAGCTGCTTCAGAATGGGTACTGTATCTCACAAACCCAAAGCCTTTATCTCGTTGCACCCGAACATCTTCAATAACTCCAGCACCAAAGGCATGGAAATGCCGATGGAGATCAACCGAAGTAACCTGTAAATTATTAGTCAATGTCTCAATGAGGAACACCCTACTATAGCAGGACTTTAATATTTTTTGTACTAAATACCCGTAGAAGTTTCACATATAATGACTAAATGACTTTTTCTTTTTTGATAAAGAATGACTTTGCTATTCTGGATGTCTGAACAGATGACGAACTAAAAATGGAAAGTGCTTCATTTGATGAAATGTTCTTTTTAAAAAAGGGAGTTTACATCTGTAAGATATCTACCACAGGTGATGCATTTCCTGCTATTATTTAAATAATTACAACCCACATTTAATTTAATTGTCAATAAAGTGAAAGAATAGAGAGAGAAAATAAAAAGCAACGATATAAAAAAGGGGGAAAAGACAAAAGAAACAAATATCTTTTTTTAGTGTTTGTTTAAGCGAATGAAGAGAAGGGAAAAGACGATACAAAAATTCATCGCAATCTTGCCACTCAGTCCATATACAATGCAGAGTAGACTAGCAGTAGTGAAACTGAGACAGAGTGGAGGAGGTTAGGGCAGTAATTGAAATTCAGCTGCCAACAGTTTTAGGGTGTTGAAATTATCCAAAAGCTCATCAATCTGGTGAAATTTGTGATTTCATTGAGTCTGAAGTCTTCAATTTTTTTCAAAAAAGGCCCAGGTAATTTCTGGTTTGGTGGGTCTGAAATAATCAAGGGGCTGAATCATAGGTTAACTGATTTCGCCCCTCGCCAGTTAGCCCATGGGGCCCAACCTGACTATGATTTCCTTCGTCATTAACCCAAGACAGGTCTGGGGTAGACCCTAGCAATGATACATAATATACCACCTACAGGATACAGATTGAGGAAAGAACTGATGCAGCAGTATTTGTAAGTAAAGGGGAAGAATCCTTGCCTCAGGAGCAAGATTGCCAACATAGACAGTGGTATACTGAGCATTGTTCTCTGGAGCATCATCATTAGCCTTGTCTTGACCATCTTCTGCACATGGAATAACAATCGTATGCCTTACGATCAGAAGAAAACAAAAAGGTAAAGATCACATCTCAAGCATCCATGTTACAACATGGAGAAGATACTGGTAACCAACACACATTAAATGGAAAAAATAGAACTCATAAAACTAGCTAGAAAATGAACTATTGAGGCTGAAAATGAGTTGGATTTTTCAAGCTAGCAGGAAACCTAATGTAGAATCGTGCCATATAAGCCATAGAAATAAAACCTTTTGTTTGTCGCATGATCGCATCAAAATATATTGATTTCAGAAAATTATGAACTTTATATGTCATGATTTGTGCTGAACTCTAGCCAGCCAGGCAAACCCCCCACCAAAAAAAGGGTCATCATAGAGGCTGAGAAAAACTTATACATCTAAAACCGGATCTATAAGCACAATAACTTTTCAAAATTTGGTTTCTTAAATAAGCTCACCCGATGTTCCATTTGTTAGTTCCACAACACTTTTGGAATCTGAACTCTGCTTGTCATCATTAGAGCAAGCACCCTTTGCTGCCCAGTTAGTCCGAATCTGTCTGCTTCCAAGCCACTTTCCTACAATATCATATCCGGACAAACAAAATTCTTTATGATATTCTGATTAAGGGAAAAAAAAAAAAAAGGAGGAAGGGCATACACCCTAGAATTATTTTCAACTGAAAGTGAATATATTCACTGAATCGAAGATGAATGATCATAAATTTACATTAGATTCAATGAATCAAAAGAGGAGAAGCCAGTAGTTAGACACCTGCATTTATTTAAACATAACAAATCCAAAAGTATCTTGCAACCATGCCTATATGCATACCATATTTACCAGGAAACTTAGTCCTCATAAGAACCGAATCCAGGACAAATTTCAGGGGAAACATTACACAATGTGTAAGAACTTGAGAAGCATCAGACATACTTTTCAAATCTTAATAAGTTTCCCCGTAAGTTTCCTATTCAAATTAAAACTTCTCTGGCTCTCTCCTTCTCTATGTGCTGCCTTTATAGCACCATTTCCCACGCTATTTCTGACTCCCATTTCCATACTTGCAACTATGTTCACACCACGAAGCAGAGAATACTAAATAGAAATTAAAGAGTCGTACAATTGATTAACTTTTAGTTTTTAGTCATACTAACACTAAAGGAAAGTATAGAATCCCCCTCTTCTCAAAAATCATAGTTCTTGATCTTATTGACATGCTGATCAGTGTAGTATCAGTTAGATTTCAGGACCAAAAAGGAATTTAGGATTAGGGAATCACGTGGGGAAGTTTTAGGAGCAGTTAGGGTTTGGATAAGAAGAGTTTTGGGATCAGATTTAGGATTTGTTTATATAGTTGTAGGTTGCACTCAAAGAGATTTTAAGGAAAATAAGAAGAACTTAGGCAATCACACCTAGGATTTCCTAAGCAATCACAATTACATTACTTAATCCAAGGCAATAAACTAAGCGATCCTACAGTCAACCTTGATACGTCCAAAAAAAAAAAAAAGTGTGAAACGAGAATTTAAATTAAATAATAAAAAAAAACATAAAGGGATTAAATTTTTCCATACCATTTAAGTCATTTATTGCACTTTGGGCATCCTGGTCAAAAATCAAATGACATGATCATGAGGTTAAAAAGGACCATAAAAGAAAATAACACACTCGACAAAGAAAGAAAGGAAATAAAACCAAAAAAAAAAGGTGAAAAGTTCAATGAAACCATTTCACTACCTGCTGACTCCGAAAAGAAACAAACCCAAATCCCCTTGAGCGCCCAGTCTTCTGATCCCACATAACCCTTGCATCTCTGTAACCAGAGCATGAGGCAAATTAAGTCTCTAAATATAAGTTAAGTATCTTTCAATCACGACTTCAGTATCAAATAATTCTGAATTCCTGTCACCAGATGTCTGAGACGATCAAAAGAAGCAGCAAAAAGACCAAGGAAAATAAAACTTACGAACAACTAGGATAAACAGAGAAACACGCAAACAATGTAGCATCCGTAACCTCAGGGCTAAGATCACCAACAAATATATTGAAGTGACCTGCATGTCAAGGTTACATAACATGAGCTTTCAACTATGAAATATCTTAAAAACAAAAGAATCACAAAATCAAGTTATAGCACAAGAACACATTAAAAGAAATAGATAAGGATATAGACCTGATGTATCCTCTCTCTGACTACTAGCATATGCCCAATTAACTTTAATAGGCTGCCCAAACCTGCAATCAACATAGTAAGGTATGGAACTGGGAAAAAAAGTTAATCAGAAGTCTGTTAAGATATCTACATACAGATGTCCTTCCATTAAGAGTCACAATAGAAAGGGCAGCTGATCGTCGATCGAAGTAGTCCACAAAACCATATGATGACTTCATGTAAGAAAAAAAAAGGTGTCGTCATGTCAGTAATATGATAAGCAAGTAGCAGATAAAAATGGAGAAGCTTCCTAAAAGGCATATTGAAAAATGGAATAGCTGAAATATCTGTGTTGACATGGACTACACAGCACAATGCATATGATATCCACCCAAGGGAAAGGGTCTTTCTTAAATCATTTAGATTTTTGACCTTTCATTAAGTAAGATAGTTTAAACAATTGGTATCACATAAACTAACCTTCTCTTTCCGAATAAGCTTGCATCCTTCAAGGGGACCTGTACTTGAGAAAACCTCTTGAAGGAGTGGTTCTGTAACCTGGGGATGAATGTTTCCTACATACCTGCATTTTCTCACATATATAAATGAAAAGCTTAGAATAACAATAAACTGAAATATAGTAAAAATAATAAACAAACCAGCATACATCACATCACATAAATAGAACCATGAGAAAATAGAAGAAGCACAGATGTACATGATGAAAGAGGAATACATGTTAGTGGCTTATAGGGGGGGAAAAAAAAGTTTGGGTCTGCATGTTTTAAGGAAGTTTACGCTAATATCCAAAGTTTAAAAATCTCATCTAGGCATCAACTAGATCTTCCAAGTAGGAAGTAAATAAATTTCACACTGTCAAAGCACCTACATATTAAAGAATAAACATAAAAGAAAAGAATAAAAAAGAAGAAAAAAAAGGAAAAGAAAAAGAAAATGTCTATACGACACTCACACACTGCGGCATGTACTTGAATCAAACCCAGGAGGCAGATTTCCACTCAAGATAGGCTCTATCTGCAAAATAAAAATGTGAAAAACCAAAAAGAAAAAAAAAAGGCCTAAAAATAAAATACCTATACTCATTGCAAAAATTTCCAAAGTAAATAAGACATATATTACAATAAATAAATAAAAACTCATGGAGGCACCTAAACTTGAAAAAAACTAACATTTAGACTAAGGTCAACTACAGAAAAGAAGGAAAAAACTCAAACTTTCAATCTGCTTCAAGCCAAAATGTCCTAGAGTTCATATAGGTTCCAACAATTACCCATTGAATCATATTCTTATTCAGTCGTTCTTTCTCTTTTGTTACCAGTGACTAACCTACTTGTTTAACTACTATAGAACTATGAAACACAACAAGATGAATGGTTCACAATAAATGGTGGATTCCTATTATATGTCCTTATTGTTCAACTGAAGGGAAAAAATATGATAATTACTGTAAGGAAGCTCTGAGTGTTCAACCCAACATTTGAGAAACCCCTAAATTAGCTTTTAAATTAACAGTAAATGCTTTTCAACAAAAAAAAAAAAGTAACCATCTTTAGATAGGTTCTTATCATATGTTCTCATTGTTCAACTGCAGGGGAAAAATGACTACTAGAAGGAAGCTCTAGGTATTCACACGTCATTTGAAAACCACTAAATTAGGTGTCAAAAGTTAAATATACTATCTACAAACAAACTAACTCACGCAAGGGTAACTCACAGTAATTACAGTGATAGCCCACTAACATCCCTAACACCCGTATAAAGAGTTAATCAAACGAACACCCATAATACACTAATTGCCAAATTTAGAAAAAACCAAGAAGAATAGTATTAGAAAGGAAAAAAAAAACGTCCTTACGCCTACATTTGTTTCAATGGAAAATTTACCCAAATTAAAAGAAATTTCAGGTCTAAAAATATCATTTTTCAACGATAATTAAAAAATACAGGATACATTTTATATGGGGCTTCACGAAATACTTCTATTTTCCCAGGAAAATTTTTCCAGGAAATATTTTCCGTCAAAACAAACGGACCCCTTCGTAAAAAAATCTCACTTTAAATAAGCGGGATCCTACTAGAAACCACATCTCCTCAAGGTAATCGACTATTATCAGCAAAAAATATCAATGAGAATAAAATAAGATAAGCCCTAATTTCACACATAAAACTCACAAAAAGATGAAGAAAACAACTGAATCAGGAAATGGCATGAAGAGAGAACAAAAAGGTGGAACCTGAGGAGGGGCTAAGAGGCCAGGGTGCTGGTAGAGAGACTGCTGCTGAAGGAGCGATTGCTGCATCAAAGCTTGTTGTTGCTTCATCCTCTGCTGTTGCATCTTCTTCCGGTTTAAAAAAAAAAAAAAACAGAGATTTATCCTAGATTTGGTGATGAGTATTTCTAGGGTTTGGGTTTTGGAGGACGATGAAGAAAATAAAAATAAAATAAAATAAAAAAGGAAAAAGAAAATAAAAAAGGAAAACCCTCGAAGGGAGGAAAATGGCGAAGGAGAGAGAGAGAGAGAGACTGAGTAAAGAGACTGGTGATCTTATAGAGACCGTGGAATATGAGGAAAAATGAGGAAATGGAAAGTGAGAAGTAGAGCAAACAATCTTCTGGTGCTTAAACCACCGAAGTAGGTGGTCTTGCACTAATCAAGTCCTGCTTTGTGGCCTTCTTCTTTTTTTTTTCTTTTTTTTTCTTTTTTTTGGTTTTGGTGGGGAGCACTATATTTTGGTTAAAGTGAAATAGAGATATTGAACGTTCGAAAAATCAACTTAATCGATAAATTTTAAAAAAAATTTAATTTTATAAAATTGTTCCAAACGATATCTTTAAATAGTCAATGGTGCATTTATATTTTTCATAAAACCTTGATAAGTTTAAACTAGATAAACCATAGATGGCCAAAAAATATCATTTTGTCATCCTAATAGGAGTCTCCTATCACATTCTGAATAGGGCCCTAATTTAAGGCCCACTCTTGAACCATCGGGTTGTGGACCTTGATATTTACCCTAATAATATCAGGGGAGCGGCTATTGCAACACCCCCAAAATAATAAGTTACCCCTACCTGATATCCCCACCCTTTAAATATATATATCCACTCCTCTAAAAGACTAAAATACCCCTCTTCTAAATAACCCTAACCCTCACCCACTCCACTCCTCCCCCCCCACATAAGACCCCCGAAAAAGAAGAAGAGAACGGTGATGGCAACGACGACGATTCTGGCGACGAGAGGTTCTTCCTTTTTCTCTTCTTCTCATCTTCTTTCTTTCTTTTTTGTTTTTTTTTTTTCTTGTTTCCTCTACTAGTCAGATTTGTGGGGGGGAGGTTTTTTTTTTTCAAAACCTCCATTTTTTCTGGCGACGGGAGGTTCTTCTTCTTCTCTCTTCTTCTTCTTTCTTTCTTTCTTTCTTTCATTTTTTTTTTTCCTCTGCTAGTCAAATCTGTGTATTTCCAGCAAGGGAGGTTTTTTTTTCAAAACCTCTATTTTTTTCAGCGACGGAAGGGAAGAGGAGAAGAAAAGGAAAGAAAAAAAAAACGAGAAGAAGAGGGTTGCCGATGGGAGGGAAGGTTGGCAAGCCAAAACCTTCGTTTTTTCCGGTGACGGGAGGGAAGAGAAAGAAAAGGAAAGAAAAAAAAAAAAAGAGGGTTGCCGATGGGAGGGAAGAGGAAAAAAAAAAAGAAAGAAAGAAAGAAAGAAAGAAAGAAGAAGAAGAAGAAGAAGAGAAGAAGAGGGGTGCGGGAGAGGGCGCCATCACCGGTGGGGTGGGGTGCCAGAGAGAGTCATCGGTGGGAGAGGGGTGCAGGAGAGGGGATGCGTGGGGGTGCCCTTTTTGGTAATTTTGTATAATAATTTTTCTGATTAAAAAAATATGAGGGGCAACTTATTAGATTGGGGGGTTGCAATAGCCGTTCCCTAATATCAGATGCATTACAGGCTTATGGACCCTATTCACCCCACCCCTTAAAAGTGGGCCTTAAAAAATAATAGTATCAGATGCATTGCAGGCTTGTGGACCCTAATAAAGGGCCCACTCTTAGACCATCGGCCTAGCTCTCTACAAGCAAAAATTTGCTAATTTGTTTACTCTTGTTAAAAGGAAGAAAATATAGTTTTATTATTATTATTGTTATTCGTAAAAAGAAGGAAAATATAGTACAAGATAATACTATTTCGTTCAAAACATTGGACTTATGATTAGGGTCCATTTGGGTATCAGAGAGGAGGAAGAAAAGGAGATAAAATGGCAAACAAATTAGGGATTTTTATTTTTTTTTTTTTTGGGGTTTTTGTTTAACAATTTTGGGAATGAAAACTGAACTAACATTTGGATTTTCCCCCTAAACAACCTTCCTTTTAAACCTATTTTTAAAGAATTCTGAGAAAAATATAAAATATGCATTTATTTTGCTAGTCAAACAAGGAGGACAGGAGCAATTTTTTTGATAAGCAAAAATGGAAGAAGAGTTTGTGACGACCCTACTTGAGCATGACTACAGTATCTCTCTTACCACCGAAGAATCAATGACAAAAAGAGGAGGCCCTCATATACTTGACATGAGCTCTTCTTTTCTTTTTCTTTTTTTTCATATAAGGGGGCCTCTATTGGCAACCCCAAGACTTGCTTTTTATCCTCCCACTTATTCTATATTTTAAGGTTTTATGGAAAAAGGTTGTCGTAAAAACTAACATTGTATTCTACTAGAAAACATCATTTTAAACAACTTTGTACATGAAAGTTTTTCTAAAATTTATCATTTAAGTAGACTTTTTGGCCATGTATGAAACAAACAGATTTTCGAAAAACTTTATCCTAGTAAGTTTTTCAAAGTGAGTTTCTAGTAGACCACACATGACTAGTTTTTATGAAAACTTTTTATATTTTTCACAAAAACTTTGAAACGTAGAATAAGTAAGGAATGAAAAGCAAGTCTTGGGGTGCTAATAGAGGCCCCCTTCATATAGTATTGTAGCTTCAACCCGGCCAATAAATGACATTGGGCTGGGCTCCCCACAAGCTGATCCTTTAGAAATTGTTGGTTGGGAATGGCTATTGCAACCCCACAATCTTATAACCCCACCCCTTTTTTTTTGGTTTTTAAGATTTCATGAAAAATATAAAAGGTCTTTGCAAAAACTAATCACATGGTCCACTAGAAAACATCATTTTGAACAACTTTGCAGAAGAAATTTTTTTCAAAATTTATCGTTTAGGTAGGATTTTTGGTAAAAAATAAAATAAATGCTATAAATGGCTAAAATGTATATTTAAACGACAGATTTAGGAAAAAGTTTCTTTTACAAAGTTGTTCAAAATTATGTTTTCTAGTGGACAACATAGCCGGTTTTTATAAAAACCTTTTATATTTTGCATAAAACTTTAAAACCTAAAGGATGAGGGGTGGGGTGATAAGAATGGGGGGTTGCAATAGCCATTCCCTTGTTGGTTTAGTCGGTTGATAGTTGATACCTTTAGCAGCTGTCTGATGTGGCTTCATGTATAGGCCTTGCCCACGGGCTGGGATAGTGCTGAAATAGGGGGCCCTAGATTAGTGATCCCATTTGAAGATCGGGCTAGGCCATGAATATGACTGCAAATCAGGCCGAGTGAGTTTAGCCCAACCCAAAACTAACCCAATTAGATGGCAAGAAGATAAAACATGCACTCATGATCTTATTTAGAATTGCAAAGATGGCAATAGGTTGACTGGTCATGCATATGAGGCCATCATCGCCTCAAGTTTAAGGCTCTGTTTGGCACAAGAGAAAGGAAAGGAAAATGTTGAAAATTATTTACACATTTTAAAGCTGTTTTCTCCCCTTTTCTTCATACTTACTGGGATCCAAACAAAGGCTAAAGGTCCAGGATTCTTCCTTCTTTTCTTCACAAAATCATTGGCTCGGATAGAATGAAATTTATAGGTTATGGACTTATGGTGGCTGGATTAAAGCAAGCCCAACCCAATATTTAGCCTTAGGCACATTAGCATTGAGGTTGATTGAAAAGGTTTTAAAAAAATTGTCTTCATTTGTTAAGTGAATAATCTTAATATCCATTTGTTGATTTTGGGAGGTTCAGATAGAGATACATTCTATTAATAACGAAATACCAAAATATTTATATGTACAAAGAAAATATATGACCCATGCTTGGGGTTTGAGACATTTCAGTTTGAATGAGCTGGGTGAGCCACCTTTCACGTATGGGTAGAAGAATGTTCCTCTGACTAAAAGATGACGAATTGAGTCCCAAACTCCCAAAGCCCTCCATCACCTTTCAAGTATGGCCACAGGGATGGGAAAGTCCCTTAGATGTAGAATTCTATTACTCTTTTTTTTTTTTCTTTTTTTTTTTGGGCTAAGCGTGAGATGAGGAAGGGGGAAAATCACAACACTACACATTGGCATGACTAAATAGACATAATGAAGAATTGAATTCTACTATTCTCAAACAAAACAATTATTTGAAAATACCTTCTTTTTATTTATTTTTTATTATTATTATTTTTTTGGGTATCATAATTGTTAAAACCTACTTTCATATTTCAATCTTAACAAATAGATATTACGCTATGTTTGGATAAGGAATTTCTAAGTAGAGTTTGTTTTTGAAAATTTTGTAAGGAATTTCCTTACAAAAATTTTGATATGGATTCCTCACAAAAATTTTACAAATTTCATCTCAAAAACAAATTATACTTAGAAATTTATTATCCAAATATAACTTTATGCTCTGTTTGGATAAGGAATTTCTAGGTAGAATTTGTCTTTGAAATGGAATTTGTAAATTTTTTATAAAAAAATTTCTTATAAAAATTTTACAAATTTCATCTCAAAGACAAATTCCATTTAAAAATTCCTTATCCAAACATAACATTACGCTATGTTTGGATAAAGAATTTTTATGTGGAATTCGAAAAACCTTAACACTATGTTTGGATGATGAATTTTTAGGTAGAATTTGCTTTTCAGATGAAATTTGTAAAATTTTTATAAGGATGGATGATGAATTTTTAGGTAGAATTTGCTTTTGAGATGGAATTTGTAAAATTTTTATAAGAATTTATAAAAATTTTACAAATTTCATCAAAAAAACAAATTTCATTTAAAAATTTCTTATCCAAACATAAAATTAAGGTTTTTCTACAAACTTAAATACAAAATCATTCATCTTTTTTTTTTTTTGATTGAACAAAATCATTCATCTATTGGGTAAAAAGTAAGAAAATTATGTAGAGACTATCATGTTCTGGGAAGGCACATTTTCCTCCCTTTTTTCTACATCAAATACATGATCGTAAAGGCAAGAATTGGTCAAAGTGGGGGCTCCTATGCTAATTCTTAATGAATTGGGTACCCAAAAAAAAAAAATTTCTGGTAGACCAATTAGGACCACCAACACTTGGGCAAAGAATTGGGTGCTTTTCAGATGCAAAAGCACAAGAGAGTTACCAATAATAAACAAATAAACTTAAAATTAAAATAGAAAAACATAGGTGGATCCCACTTGGAAAGCAAAAAAATACTTAATGTAATCGGCGATAAGAAGGGTAGGGGGAAAGGGCGTGACGACGTGACCAATAATAAAATTCACAAAAGGAAAAGAAAGGGTCAAATGAAAGTGGACCCTCCTCCCCCAATTCAACCTAGCATGTGATACCAATAAATTAAAACACTATTACTTATTCCTACCCCATTGATTCGTCTTTTTCTCTTTCAACATAAACTAATCTTATTAAACTCCCAAGACGTGAACAACGTGACTAGTATAAAGTCATGGTAACATGGTATTAGAGGGCGTTGTTCCCCTGTGGGACGGTCCGTATGTTTTGCAGAGATCGAACGGTGAGAAGTATGTATGTATACATTTTTACGTGATATCAATGAATCATGCATGACTCTACATTACATGATCTCTCTTTAAAATTATGAACAGTCTCATAGACAAACAAAGTTATATAAGTTATATTAATATAATACATTAAGAATTGTATCCAATGCATTAGCTCAACATATCCCGTAACCCACTTATATATAAGTATAATCCTCGATATGAATATTGATATTCACCTTATCATCGTGTATATATATAGTCATATATTTTTGGTGTGGACGCACACTCACACCTAACCCTTCCTACCTCTTGACTCATCCTCTCAGTGTGGACCACACAAATGGTTGTCTCCCATTTCACATTTTATATTAACCCATGCTTTTCTTCCACACTTGGAAGGAACTCAGCTATTTCCGTGTGCGAATTTCAAAACCGCGTGCTAGCTTTTCAACCAAAGTGGGAACATATTTTTTTCGTTTTGAAAAGCATATAATATATTTTACATAACATCACCGTCACCACTCAATACCACTAATCACACAGCCACGGAGGTACGATTGTGAACAAATTAGTACCCATCTCCTCGTCTGCTTCAACAGCAAAGAATTGTTCAAAGTCATCATCTAGTTTTTTTTTTTTTTTTTTTTTCAACCATGGTTTGTCAATTTGGGCTCATTTCGACCCAAACATTACCATACCATCACCAAGATTTTGGAACTGGAGACCTACGTATCCATGCTAGGCACCTTTCAAATATCTTTGGACCCCTTCAAACATCGATCATATTGGCTGTAGGACCATAGCAAATGGTGAGCAATCTCTGCTTACATTTGGAGTGAAGCAAAGATCCTCTTTAGTGTACATATCGTTTAGTCGTCCACATGGTAGGGTCCCATCAATTATGGCCGACCAAAATTTGGCCTGGACAGTATAGTGTACTGGGGAGGATCTTTTTTACCATTTGTACTCCTGGATAGGGTTATGCAAGGCCTTCAAATGGAGAGGAAGGAAGTAAAAAGATTGGGCAATGTCCCTGTGTTAAACTCATAGGGACAATCATGCTTGCCAATGGAAGCAGCACCTCAAACACTGACAATGATGAATTGATGATAATAGTGGGGGCGGTGGTGGTGCTGGTGGGGATGAGACATTGACCAATATATAGGGTTCACAATCTAATTTATTATGCCCATTTTGTGGAATTATAAAGCCAATTTTCTCCTCCCCTTCCTACCATTCGTCCACCCACCCACCACCCCAACCCACCACAGGCACTAGCTATGTCGGTGGCCATTCACAGGTAAATAAATATTGGTTTACAATCAGGGAAAACAATTTCTTTTTTTTTTTTTTTTTTTTTTTTTTTTTTGGGTGTCATCGTGCAACTTTCGGGTCTATCATTGTTGTACTGTTTGATATGCAAGATCTAATGGTTTTCAAAAATGCTGGTACAAACATATGTAGAAATATTGATACCAAATTGTTGATATTAGACCTATAAATAAGTTCGATTGACCGTCCCAAAAAGAAGAAAAAAAATGGAAGAAAATTGTATCCGCTTATCCTAATCCATACGTATTCACAATTCTTGGTTTCACTGGCAATTACTGCTTTTAAGCCATGAGTTGTACAAACCCTCCTCATTCAAGAAAGATAAACCAATGCAAGGCTAGATCTTCATAAAATATGAAACCATGCCCATTAATCAACGTTAAGTCATAAGCCACTATGAAAGCATAGCCATAACTCATAGCTCACTATCCACAGCCAACAGCAAAATGTTCATCACATTTACATGGAGTTTGTTTTCTACTACAACCATTGGTACATCCACACAGATAATCACACTTCAGATTAATAAATTCATTCAAAATTAGAAGTAATTGGAATTTCCAAAGGAAAGTTAATTACAGAAACTGATAGTAAGATTGCAAAATAGATGGTTAGATCTATGCTGTCCTCAATAAAGCCAATGCCAAAACACCCAAAACAGAGAGTTAAGGAAAAGGCGACTAATCTATAAACCCCAAAATGACTACAATTGTGCGCCGGTTGAGCAGCCAAGCCCAGCCATAACTTGCTTTCAGCTGGCTTGGAAGGAGCCTCTGTTGAGTTGCCTATATAGTAGGGTGCTTTTGCGTTGATCCTGAAAAAAAAAAATAGCATAACAGAAATGACGATATCAATCCACTGAACGGAAATATATAGCGCAGCTTTTATCAATTGTTTGTGTATACATAGCAGGTGTACCCCATACTGATGATCATCAAGAATTTTTTGACTGACTCAAATCATCAACACATTTTACATGGGAAGCACTGAAAATACAAAAGAATTTACTCCAATCCCAATGAGGGATCGAGATAATCACTTTGATACATTTACAGTCATATATTCATGCAAACAAATGACAAAACCAATAACCTATAGGTCATCCTTTGATTTATATGGTTTTGAACACCTACCTATCTTTTCTCTTCTCCAAGAATCGGGTGAGTGAAGCTTTCCTTGCAATTGGAAGATCTGCAATAGGAAACAAGAACCTTGATCAGAAAACATGTTATAAACATAAAGCTCTTTGAGTCCATAATTCCAACTTCTCAATAAAGAATCCTAAAGATGACAAAAAAATTACCGCAAACAATGGGTTGAGGAGGCTGTTGATTACGCTCTTGGACCGAATTGTTGCCAAGTTTTGGAACAACAGTTGAGCTAGAAGGAATCAAACTACCGGAATCAGCTGAATTTTTAACTGAATCAGTCGAAAAGGCGCTGGGATTCTTGGAGCTTCCCATGCTAGCTAAGAGCATGACTTCCTTCGCCTTTTCTGCCGGAAAATCATTGAAAACCAATACTTGTCCAGCATAAAATATTGTCATCTGTGCTTTCTCAGGCTCTGTTGTGGACGACTTGTTCATACTGGTACAAAATTGAACAACTTCTATCAGTAAAAGAAGAACTTCAGTACGTGCATGAAATTTATGGTACATTAATTAAAAAGCCCTTAACTAACTTAAAAGTTAATATACCCCATATGCTGCAATTAATTGACCCAAACCATTTCGTAGTAACTTTTCTATCTCATTATTATATGGAGGCTAAACAGCATCGTGGTGTAGGCATGGCATGACTGGGTTTGGCACTTGGGCATCAAACAGTTTTGATGCTTATTATGCCTCCACCTCTAGTTTACCAAAAATTGAAGAACTATTTAACCACCAGATTTCCCTTACACAATGCAGAATTACAATGACAAAAGACCGCATCTAAGCAGCAGATACATTAAAAGTTGAGAGGTAGTTGAACATACCTATAATCAACCATCTTTGGGGCATCTTCCTTTAAAACAGAGGACCCAAAACCAGCTTGCTGAGGGAACAAATCCATGGACTTAAGGTTCCGAGGCTTCGCCATGTTTCGTGCGGGAATGGCCGGTGGATTTTCAATGGTCGGGAACAAGTTAATGGTTGTAGTTGCCCCCGCTGGCCGAAATGATTCAGGGTTACCTGTAACAATTCAAAACAAATAATGAAACATTAGATCTTTGTACAATTGTCCAAGCAATTAATTTGAAATAGCCAAGTTACATAGTGTCTTGAAGGGTAACATCCATTTGTGATTTATAATGTAGTTTTCTCAAGTAAATCTTGGTCAGCTTAGATTGAGATCTGAGGCAGGATCTCTTTCTAACAGAAGAATAGAGAGAGAGAGAGATGCTCTCGACAAAAATAACCAGAGAACATTTTGTATTGGAAACATGTTTTTTGAAAACAAAAAGAAAAAATTCAACTTCAAAGGAGAGAGAATAAAGGAAATCCTTCTCTTTTCTTTTCTTTTTTCCTTTGAATTAAACAGGAATTCCGGAAGAACTTGTCAGATAGAAATAAAAAAATCCGGGATCTGGAGATTTTATCATACCATTTTTTTTTTAAGGAAAAAAAAGTTAGTACAGTAACCGGCATTAAGGGTAAAACTAACTAACACCAATGATGATTAGCGGGCTTAAATCTCGGAAAGAATAAGGGAAAGGAATAGGAAAACTTAAAAGTGGTTCAGGGAAGAATACATATTAATGCAATTTCCAGCAATTTTTCTTTCTTTTCCCTTGCAATTTCCACGACCCAACGGAGCTTTAGGTTCCATTGGACTCCGGAAGAAGAAGGGAAACGAAACGAAAAAGCTGAAATTTGCTCAGAAAAAGGTTCCTTTCTAATAAAATCATTTTCACAATCTTTCGCCTTCGAAGCTTAATAAGATTTTTAATAAATTTCGTTTCCATTCTCTCATTCTTCCCGCGGACCAAACGGAGGGTAAGGCTCCGTTTAGTTTCCAGGAAAAATGAGGGGTCAAAAAAAAAAGAAGAGGAACCAGCTAAAAAAAATTACTTTCCTTCAACAACTAATTTTCCAA
Organism: Liquidambar formosana; assembly: GCA_039720395.1. Lineage (NCBI taxonomy): Eukaryota > Viridiplantae > Streptophyta > Magnoliopsida > Saxifragales > Altingiaceae > Liquidambar > Liquidambar formosana. The sequence goes on from CM077830.1 coordinate 6,080,058, forward strand.
GCTATTTCCTTTCCTTTCCCGAGAAACAAACGGAAAAATAACAATAACGAAAACCAAAAACGAAGCCCTACCGTTTCCATCAAGGCCGAGAGCCATCCCACGACTCAGTTCTCCCAATGGCCTCTCCTTCAAGTACTCTCTCAAAAGACTACACGTATGAGAAAACATCGACTTCTCCGGTGACTTCTCTGCCTTTAGGCCAGAAAACCTCCCGGAATCAGCAAACTCCGACGAACTTGCCATAATTTCCGGCCAAAATTTAACCAAACAATAAAAACAGAATCGTTGAAAAAAGAATAAAAAGTGAATATATCGGAATCGAAGCTATCAATCTCCGTGCTCTCAAGGTACTCAAAATCAGAGGGGTTGAAGCTTTCTCTCTAGACCTCCAATTTTCTCTTCTATATACTACTCTCTCTCTCTCTCTCTCTCTTCTCTGTCTGATCTCTCTGTAAGGCTTATCTTTATTGGTGAGTTAAAGCACGAGGAATATATGGGACTTTTCTAGCTGCCTTGCTTACGCCTTCTTTTAATTTTCCTCATTTCAAACACGTGCTTTTTCCCATCCCATCAGAAAACGGCAATTTTTGACGTCTACTTTTTTTAGTTTTACGACTGCCCCTTGTCTTTCCGTGTATTTACGAGATTACCTTAATAGGGGTTCAGTGTGGGGGGCGAGGTAGTTTAGTAAATTGAGGTTTGGGAATAATTGCTTTTGGAGGGAGTGAGACGGCGTGACGTAACGGCGTTAGGTGCGGGTTAGGGTTGGTTCGTTTGCGTGCCGTCCTGCGGGTAAGCAGTACGACCGCGGGTGGGCACCACACGCCTGGTGGGGGGAAAAAGAATAGCGGCAATTGCACGTTCTCTGTTCCAACCAGAAGGTGACGCGTGGAAAACACCTTGTGATGCCAATTCCGCGTGAGGGATTCTCAAACGTGGGCCAACTTGGGAAGCAAAGGATCTTTGGCTTTTTCCCCCTCCCTCTCATCCCTATATTTGGTTCCATGTTTCCTATCATTTTAGGGTTTGTTTCAAAATTTGAAAACTTAATTAGGTTTAGACTAGGTTGTGTAGATAGCATTGGATTGCGGTTTATTATTTTAAGAAGAGAAAATTTTGAATTTTCACCCCTCATTATTTGATACATAGTCCAGGTGAATTATTTATTAGGTGAGACTAGCTTTGACCTTTACGGAATTAGATTATCCAGGCTCAACCCAAGGAAAAAAGATGTAAAAAACAAACAAACTTAAGTCTCAAACTTCAATGTTACACTATTTGCTTCTTGAACATAATTCCTATTTCCATTTTGAGATGTTTTCAAAATTTTTGTTTTAATAACAAAGCCAATAATTAAATTTTAATTGATTTATCAAAACACCATTTCCCGTCGTATGAATTAAACAATAAAGATAAGTAGTAATATTCTTATCAAATGCATTTTCCAAAAAAAGTAAAATTTTTTGAAAGGGACCGTCTTTATGTTTATAGTCCTTAGATCTAATGGCATGTGACATTTTAATAAGAATATATAGTTTGTAGAGGTCTTGTTTTCCACTCTACGCGAGTGCGTGTGTGAATTTTCTTATTATTTGAGAAAAAAAAATGAGAGATAATTTTTAAGAAATGAAGGGAGTATTCAATATTTTTTATTAATTCTAGAATCCAGATATATATTTTTTTAATTGAGTAATTTCAGCCATTTGGTAATTAATAGTGATTAGCTAAAATGGAATATGAAGGTTGGTTGGTTACATAATATTTAGGCTCCTAATTTTCCATGTATTGAGGTGGCGTGATTTGGGATAAGTTGGAGAGAAATAAGATTGGAGGGAGGGAGAGGAGCTGGAAGCGTGTGAAAATGGCGGAGGAGTGGTGGGTGCACATGCACTTCAAGGCAACACGTGGCGGAATCTAAATGGGTGGTGTGGGGACAAAACATTTTTCTCGTGACTGTGACGTGTGGCTGTTCCTTCTCCATTTTCCTTTCCCATTTTTGGTTGGTCTCCCATGTCGGCATGTGTCGTGTATCGAAGGGTTTTATATCGACCACGTGATCTACATGTCTGATTCTCCACGACGAAACAGGCTTCCGTTTTCCGAAAATTACAAGACCACCCTAGTGCGATATCTTCTTCCCTTCCTGTACTGAGATTTTTTGGTCTTGTCCATCAGATAGTTTTTGGATGGGTAAAATTGAATAATAAAAAGTTGCTTCAAAGATAGACCAAAATTATCTTAATGACTCTTTGATCTTCTAATTTTGATAGTCTAAAAACCCATTTGACAGGTCAAAGGATCTCAACACAGTATTAAATTGTTACAATAAATCATCAAATCCGTAATCGCTATTGAGCGGGTGTCTTTCTTAGCCCCCCAAAATAAAAAAAGTGAGTGCCCTCATTTAATTAGTGTGATTTCCCTCTTTTAATCTATACACGTGTTAGATATAACTTTGATTTACACAAGTCACATGTTAGTGGACCTTTGTAAATTCAAACTTCATCATTTAGTGAGATAGAAAAAATGTACTAATTGTCTTGTTGATTTAACGACACTTCTTCTTTTCCTAGAAAGCACAAATCTTCTTTCAAGCGATGTGATATGAATAATCCGTTTAACATCATTCTTTTAGACCTGAATGTAATTGTAATTTAGATTGTCAAATCTTCAATGAATCTATCACTTACTTTGTAGTTGTCGTAATTTGTCTCTAGTAATATCTCTTCTTGTGAGGATGATGCAATGCATAGAGTCATTTTTAGAGCAACAATAGCAATAAAAATCCCAAAAAAAAAAAAAAAGAAAAAGAAAAATTCTAGTGAGAATCAAGGGTCTCAAACTTGGAATTGCTTGAAAACTACATTATTGATTAGAAACGATGAAATCTTCAAAATTCATAACTTCGCCATGTTTTTTTTTTTTTCTTTAATATATATTTTGGGTCCTTTGTTAAGGGCATCAAAAGTATGATTTTTCAGTTTTAAGAATTTTTTATTTTAGTAAATAACTTTGGTTTTAGAATTCAGAATTCACCGCCCTCAATGCTATTTTTATTATTAGTTCAAACATTAGTAGGTTTCCATATATAGTTCAGCTTTGTCATTGTTGGTAATTCCTTTTTCTCTTTTGTTTAATTTCATTTCTTATTAGGACTAACCTTCTTTACTTACAAGTATTAGGTTTAATTGATAAGAGATCTCCTTTTTTTTTTTTTTTCATATTACTCTTAGCATTCTATTAATTAAATCTACAAAACTACATATACCCTAAGTTTTCTTGTATATTCGGCCAGAAAATCAACAAACTCCGTAAAAGTACCAATCTATTAATTACTTAAATTCAGAACACTCCTAGACGCTCGCTGCATCAGAGAAAGTCATAGAAATTGAAAAGTCCAAGCTTGGTATATAAAATTAGGCGCTTGGTGTTGACATCTATGGATTCCATATCAAAGGTTTATAATTTTGATAAAGGCTCTTGATCCAGTGCCTGTCACAATGATGCCTATTTTATAATACGAAATGGGTTGTTCTTGTCCTAGCAATTGACCTATAGGTTTGCCATTATTATCAACTTAGAACTCAGGGTACATGCTTTGGCCATCCCATGGCAATGAACTCACTTTTTGAACTTTTTGGCACAAATGAGCACACAAGTTTGGCGTGTAAAAATAGACCCATTTAATAATAATGTCAATGGAATTAGGTAAGAGTCACTATAAGTTTTTAATCATGACATTCTTTTAAACAAAGCGATGTGAGAAATTGGAAAAAAAAAAATAATAATAATTTTTTTTTTCCCTTTATGTGACACCAATCTAGTCAATTCAAATGTCACGTAAAGCTCAATGGAATCATTCAATTTGTATGAAAAATGTTATCAATGGCTTGAAATGATTATCCTTTTACCTACCTACTGTGGCAACCTATTAATTGGACCGTTTTCCTCAAGGCTGGTGGGATCAACGTGATGATCACATTATCCTAATTTTGTTTGATGAGAACGTTTGTTTGCGTGGTTGCCAATCCACTACCTAACCAAAATCATGTTATTTATGAGATGCATGTGTTGGTCTTAGGTAAAGATAAAATATCGATACATATATCCAAAACTAACTACTTTGGATGGGGAAGTGCTCTTGAAATTCAGTTCTCATGTTTTTCGGAAACATTTAGAATACTTGTCAAAAAATGATCTTGATTTTACGAAGTACGGCCTTGCTGCAACACAAAAGGTAATATATTAAAAACATGTAAAATTGAAATACGATGAAAGCCTGACATTTGTGGCCAAGTTTTCGTCCACGTACTGAAGCGTTTATATCATTCAGGTGGGTGGTGGCCTATTTGAAGCCAAGGAGTCGGGTCTTAAACCCAAATACTTAGGGTTCGTCATGTGAAACTCCCTATCCTACAACGTTAATTGTTTGTGAGATGGAGTAAACCCTGATCATGTGGCATTTCATATTAATTACTTTTGTTTTGAGGGTAAATTGCATGAAACCTTCCTAAACTATACGTTAGTACCATAGCATCCTAGGCATCCCTTAAACTTTATAAAAGAAAACAACCTCCTCAACCCTTAAATTAAATTATGTCACTTTGCCCCTTTCGTCACATTTATTGGCGGCTTTTTTTTTTTTTTTTATAACTTCCTAATTTCATCAAGTTCAATGCTTAAACCTAGTTTAAAGATTAAATTGGTTTAATGGTAATGCTCACAAATCTTAAATTCAATTTTTTTAAAAAAAGAATTGATACCCATTTATTTAAAAAATAGAAAAAATTTCATTTGGAAGTCAACAACAGTGTGAAATGTAGGAAGCGGAAGGTTTGAGACTTCTCATGCGTTACCCTAGCACCAGAAAAAGAAAGGAAAAAAACAAACAAAGCAAAAGACCAAAAGGCTCAAGACAAAAACAGCTTCAAAAAAATTTGGAAACATGTGCCGAAGATACATGGAGCCAGCTGGACTACTGGCGGGTCACACAGCTACATATTTATAATGTCATGAGGCAAGTTATGGAAGAAACTCGAAGTGGTGGTCCAAACTCCAAAGCTAATGTCCCATTTAATAGAATGCTTGTTCGTATAAAGGCATTATATGAAATCAAATGAGGGTCGGCGTTTGGTCTACCAAACTATATGGTTGCTGCAATATTCATTGTATATATCTATATATTAATTATTACTAGTTGCTATGCCTTTTAACATGTGTTGTATCATTTTAAAGCAATTATTTATTGTTGTCATAATATTATTATTATACCAGAGTATTTATTATTGTGGAACATGGTCCATGTGCTTACCAAGGCCCTGCTTAATATATTAAAATACTCTAAAAAAAAAAAAAATTATTAGTTCAATATTCATATATTATATTACACATAATATAATATAATATTATAACGCAGCCAAGGTATACCCTCCCTCCCACTTTCAAATGGGGGAGGTAGGAAGTTTGAAACTTCTTCCCTTCACCCATACTATATATATATATATATATATATTATTTTGTCATTGAAAGAGTACCTAAACATTTACATTTTGTTAATAATAATAAGCTCACCCACCTCAAGGGGCAGAGATATGTGGGGGGGACCAATATACGGATGCGATGACCCTTGCAAAATTTTTAAAAAAAGAAAAAACATTGATAATTAAAGTGAGGATACGTTTGTTTGGACAGAATTGGGGAGAAAATCAGAATGAAATAAACTGCGATTTCTATGGTGAACGTAATTATTCATTATTAAAATTTCATTTCATTCCATTTTGATTCAACTCAATTTCATTAATGTCTTATAACAGTGGAACTCACTTCATAATTAAACCCATCATAGCTTTTACTTTTTATTTTGACTTTGATTTTTGATTTATTTATTTTTTATCCAGTAAAACATTTTGAAAAAGAACAAACCTACTGTATATACCTTTTTTAAGCCGGCTAACTTAGATACTATGTCTTTGAGTGATCTCATCAATGTATAACTGAATATTTTCTGTATGTACAAATCCGTGAAAATAAAGAAGTTAAAAGAGAGAAGAAAATGGAGCACGAAAAACAATTAAAAGAACATAAACAGTAAGATCAAATGCTCCAACACTTCCCAATCCCAACCAAAATGTTTCGTACAAACATATGATGAAGCCTGGAAGACCGGGAACCAGGCACCTTCTCAAAAATCATGATCCATTGATTTGAAAATCAAAACTGAATTTAACTGAAGATGGTCATGGGCCTAAGCCTAGAATGTATCAGTGTTCCCAAGGCCTTACAAATTGCAGGCCCAAGCCATGCACCTGTTAAGCCTTGATTTTGCGTAATAGGGGAATGGCTATTGCAACCCCCCATTCTTATCACCCCACCTCCCATCCTTTATATTTTTAAGGTTTTATGCAAAATATAAAAGATTTTTATAAAAACCGGCCGTGATGTCCACTAGAAAATATCATTTTGAACAACTTTGTAAAAGAAAATTTTTTCTAAATCTATCGTTTAAATATACTTTTTAACAATTTATAGCCTTTATTTCATTTTTTGCTAAAAAGTTTACTTAAACGATAGATTTTGGAAAAACTTTCTTCTGCAAAGTTGTTCAAAATGATGTTTTCTAGTGGATCAAGTGAACGGTCTTTGCAAAAACCTTTTATATTTTTCATGAAATCTTAAAAACCAAAAAGAAAGGGATGGGTTATAAGAATGGGGGGTTGCAATAGCCATTACTGCGTAATAATTAGGGCTTGAAAGGCTCCAAAACTTAAAGAAGCTAGCCCAATTACCGAAAGTAATCTTAGTATGCAACTGTACATGACGAGAGTTATTGAAACGAAGAAAATCATTTATGGCCCTATGGCCTTTGTGCTTTGTAGCTAGGGGTGAAACTTGGGTGGAGTGGGTGGGATGCGAGGTCAACCTAGACTCAAAGGACACCGTTTGAAACGACACCGTTTTATTGAGTTGCCTCTGCCATTCATCCAATTCCCCAAAATCGTCCCCCCTCTCTCTCTCTCACTCTCTCCCTCCCATATTTCAGGATTTTTCCTGAAGCTTCCAGATGCTCTCATTGCCCCTTTTTTTTCCTATATAAACCACTCTTTGGTTTACATTTGTTTCATCTCTGTTTGGCTGTTCCTATCATACCTTTAAACCTTTGTTTACTTTCCTTTCTCTTTAGTATTTCAAAAAGAAAACAAAAAAAACAAAAAAAAAAAACCATCCATTCTCTTTTTAAATAACTCAGTTTTCTTGTTAATTATATTCAAAACTTTATGATGTTCAATTCTTGCTTGTGCAAAAGTTCAATCTGGTTTCAACCTTAGTTTGATGGTTCGTTTGAAGGTAGAAGAAGAACAAGGAAAAAAAAAGGCTTGAGGACTTTGAAAAATTCCAAGTTTATTGGTCTGTTGAGGCACATCGTGGTACAAAAAAACCCTGGCTCGTAGAAACCCTCTCTTTTTTAGCCCTTGAGGTTTATCTTCGTTCTCAATTTCCATCTTGACTACTTTTGCCAGCAAAATCTTGTGGTGGAAGGACACCCAAACAAGCTTACAAACAAGCAACAGGCAATGATTTAGTGGTAAATCCATGAAGATTTTTTGCTAAAATTCCCATAAATTTAAGGGGAAGTATAGGAGAATATGAGTAGAATCGTTGATGCTTAGCCAAAAGAGAGAGAAAGAGAGAGGGGGAGAGAGAAGGGTGGGGGGCTGATCAGGGACGTGAGATAGGGGGTGGGGGGAGCCTTTCTATCTTACCTTTTTGGGTTCTAGATGTTTCCAATTTGGAAGTTTCATCCTGCTTCAATTTTTTTTTTTTTTTTTTTGGGGTCTATCTCTTGTTTGGTTTAAAAAAACCATATGGGAGTCGGACAATTGTAGGGAAGGAATGTTTTCCCAAAAGAGCCGTTGCCAGATTGTGAAAAAAACCGTTGGGGAGTTGGAATAAATGAATGGTAGTTGGAAGTAGAGGGGTAGGGGTTGGAAGTGTGAAATGGTAGTTGATATGGTTGGAAAAAGGGAAAATAAGGTGAGCTAAAAAATAGCTCATGCTACATTGGAGCAACCACTTTTATGCAGTGAACTATTTCAAATCAAGAGAGCTATTTTTGTATTTTGTGAGCTAAAAATAGTTTTTAGCTCACCAAAATGGCTCACATGGGTTGGAGATACTCTGATCATGTCTGCCCAACCTAAAATCTCCCGCCCTCACTCTTACTCTCTCCCTCCCCTACTTCGCGAACATTCCTGAAGCTTCCAAAACACAAATCCTTCTTGCCCAACCCAAAATTGCTTGCCCTCCTCTTTCCATTCATAAAATTCCCCAAAATTTTTGTAAGCTTCCAAATCCAAATGTTAAAATTTTAGAAATTTTAGGCGGCAATTTTCTAATTTGGAATGATTACCCCGTTTTTTTCCCTATATAAACCACTCTTTGGTTTACATCACTCTGTTTCATCGTTGTTTAACTGTTCCTACCATACCCTCTCTCTTTCCCATGGCGGGAAACCGCAAAACTCCCAAGTCACTCAGAAAGCTATGGGCACTGATAGCCTTCGGAGATGAAATGAAGGCTAAGTATTTAGTTTTTTAAAACTTAATGAAGTCATTTGAGTATGCTTTGGATGAGGAACTGGGGGAGGCACTGGCGGAGATGCACATTGACAAAGTCGAAGAAAAGCTGAAAATGTTGGCCGAACGGGAGAAGCCGGCGCAGGAGGAGTTTTTTGCTGCTAGAAATAACTTCATCGAAGCGATGTAGGATATGATTCTACCTCTATTAGTAATCACCAATGAAAGTGAGCTCTCCACACAAGCGGAAGCATTGGTGGAGATGGACATTGACAAAGTCGGGGAGAAGGTGAAAGCTGTTAAACTGCTGGCCGAACGAGATAAGATGGCACGAGAGGAGTTTGTTGCTGCCAGAAATAACTTCATCGGACTGGCCCATGAGATCGCAATGTCAGGTATAAGGCTCCTTCTATTGGTAATCTCCAATGAAAGGGAGTTGTACATGGCGGGGTTTCTGATCAAGCAATTTTTATATAGCAGTGATGTGTAGATCTCCTTGAAGGTCATCGACGACATTGCTGTGCGTAGGCTCAAGGAAATTGGACGAAAGAGATTTGGAATCGCTATGAAGACCATAGCGGAGAAACACAATGAGAGACTTGCGTTGCTGTCAAGAGCATGCGTCTAGACTATACACATCCTAATGTCTTGCTCTGTTTTTTTCTTATTTTCCGCGTTTTTTTTTTTTGCTAGTTTTTGTGTGGAAGTCGATAATAGCAATATCTTTGGTTTTAATTCTTGGGGATTTGTAGAAGGGGAAGCGCTATAATTTCCTCTTGCTTTATATGATATATATGAGAAAATTTGGTTTGCTTTGCATGGGATAAGATTTTTGTGTCCACAATACTTTGCATTCATCTATTAGAACAAGTATATAGCAATGATTTCCTCTGTTTTTTGGGGTGACCTTCATGCTGCTGGTAAGATGAGACTAATAGGGCAAGCGATCTTTCCATTTGTAAGAGCATCCCCGGCCATGTGAACTAAATTAGGTGTGGTATTGCTATTTTAGCACATGCTACAGTGCCAAATGCTATAATTTAGCACAATGTGCTCCAATGATGCAAATAAATATAGTGCGCTATTTTTTGCCACAACTTCAACTCTTTCTACAGATTTAAGGTCTCGTAAGATAGTGAATGAGGTATATCGTAGATCAAATGCAATGTTACTTGAGTAGGATGAATGAGTTAAAAAAAAGGGTATGTTTTCTAATTTTTTTTTGTTTTTTATTTTTTTTATATATGATTTCAATATTATTTTTGAAAATATTGTATTTATTTATGGGCTGTTTGGTTACTGAGAAAATTTTGGAAGAAAAATGAAAGAAAAGAAGTTACTGGTGTGTTTGGTTGTTGAGAAAGGGAGGAAAAGCTGACATGGCAAGGCACAAGGGTGAGCTATTGCTATATTTAGCACATGTATTTAGTACACCATTGGAGCATCCCCACTTGTGCTATAATATAACAATAGCACACCATATAGCTCACCTTTGAAGATGCTCTAATTAGCAAATAAACACGAAGCTGCTAATCATTTCTATTTAACAGGGCAATGGAGTAACAAGGAGGTGAAAAAAGGGCGAGATCGGCAAACATGGCACAAAGGGTACGTGGGGGTTGAGGACGAGTTCTATCTTCTTAAATGAAAAATCCCTTTTGGCTGCTATGTTGCGTAATGATTCTAGTAATTGGCAGATTAAACAGCCAACAACAAATATTTAAGCAACTCTACAAGTGGAAAGGAAAAAGAAAATGATAAAAGGACTATACACCCAAATGAGATCTCAGTCCCATATCCCAAAAACATTGAACCATAGTGCTGTTTCTATTAAGAAAAAATAAACGCAGCGGTCAGCCATGCAGTGACCTGAGCAGGGTCAAATTAATAGACAAACTTGTGCAAGGAGCCTTTGCATGTAAGCATCTAATACAGCGCTGTTTCTATTAAGGATAAGTAAGGACACATTTGTTTGGATGGAATCAAGAGAAATCAGAAGAGAATGAAATGAGATTTCAATAGTAAATGTGATTATTCCTTATTAAAAATTTATTTCATTCCATTATGATTCAACTCAATTCCGTCCAAGACATTCATCTTGGCTTGTAACAGTGGAACTCACTTCATAATTAAACCCATCATAGTTTTTACTTTATATTTTGACTTTGATTTTTAATTAATTTATTTTTTATGGTTATTATCCAGCAAAACACTTTGATAAACAATAAAACCTACTGTATATAACTTTTTAAAGCGGGCTATCTTAGATACTATGCCTTTGAGTGATCTCATCAATGTATAACTGAATATTTTCTGTATATACAAATCCGTGAAAATAGAGAAGTTAAAAAAGAGAAGAAAATGGAGCACGAAAAACAATTAAAAGAACATAAACAGTAAGATCAACTGCTCCAACTCTTTCCAACCAGAATGTTTCGTTCGTACATATGATGAAGCCATCAACCTCCAACAAGATGAGCCCTGGAAGACCGAGAACAAGGCACCTTCTCAAAAATCATAATCTATGTCTGTCATGTTCTGGGAGGCAGAGCGCTTAACGAGCTGTTGCTGCTCATTGTAACGATCAAGGTTCTCACAAGGGGCAGGGAAGACGGTTCCTATTACACGACCTTGAACGAAGGCACACTGGAATATATGCTTCTTCTTGTATGTTAATCCCACTGACATATCCCGGAAAGTGATATTCCTCACCGGAATGTCTGCACTCCCATGGATACGAACAGGCACACGAACTCCCTGGCCATGGATCCCAGTGAAGCTAAAGTCCTCAAGTATTGGAAGAGCCTTTCGATCAAAACCGTCATCAGGGTGTTCATTGTAGTCCGTCTTGATGACGACCCCAACCCGGACATTATCAAATGTCAAATTTCGGTATACTATGTGCCGAACATATCCACCTCTTCCAGGGCTGGTCTTGATCCGAACAGCACGCCTTGAGTTCCATACGACGAGGTTCTCCACAGTGACATTTGAGATCCCACCAGACATCTCACTGCCTATTGATACTCCAGCACTGTCAGCCAACATAGTTACATAGATATCAGTTACTATACTTCATTTTCTTTCTTTTTTCACATGCTGAAGTTAAGACCTTCAGAAATTAAGTGGCATGCTTTGTCAAGAATAAAAAGGATTTAAGGATATTCATGCATAGGCATATACGTCCAAAAGAAATATGGATTCAATGCTTGGGCATGAAGATCCACAACAGTTATGGGTGCATATAATCATAAAGTATTCTTTCCCGTTACATCGATCACGACAAGAAGCACAAGACGTATGTATGATAAGTTGAAATTATGATATGTAAGAGCTCTCACCTAACCATAGAGCGAACAACAAGGTTTCGGATGAGAATGTTCTTTGAAGGCCGTCCATAAGCAATTCCATACTGGTCCCAACCGCTCTTTATTGCAATCCCATCATCCCCCACACTTATGTAACAGTCCTCAATCACCATATCCTCACAGGAATCTGGTTACATCATAATGTCTAATCAGAGTTCCCAACATTCAATATAATATAAAACAAGGAGAAAAAACTTTATGAGCTTGAATTACTAAAAAGGAACATGATCATGTATGTAATTGGTTCACTATTTCACACCATACATGCACATACACACGAAATATAGAAGTCATTTTGAACGCAAGCGATGTGATAACACATTACAGGTTTAATAATTTCCAGCCCCCCATGGCAAAATTTGTGAACTCCCAACTCATGCAACAGCCACACAGTGGCAAAACATACAACATAGCCTAGAGTCATCATGTTCTCAAAACATCATATGGACTTTCCCCACTCATCAACTCAAACCTATTCAGCTGGTTAGCATAATCCACAAAACCCCTACAATAGAGAATTCCCCCAAGTTTTGTCCAACTGTTAATCTTTGAATTTTATTTAAGCCGTTTTGTCATCTGTTTGAACTAATCTGTTGTTTGAGTATGAACCTAATTCAAATTATTAAAATTTAATTTTTTCTTTAGTTTGAGGCCTATTTCATCCAAAACACAATACAAAAAAATCAGTGATTTGGACCAACCATTTGAATCATGTCTTGTGGCCAAGATGGCAGCTGCTTAGTTCATCATAGACCTTAATTGAAAAAAAGAAGAAGAAGCAATCAATAGAAAACAATTACCAGGATCTATTCCATCAGTGTTCGGAGCTTCAAATATGGGAGCCAAAATGGTTACATTTCTGATAGTTACATTCTTGCAGTCATATGGATGGAGCGTCCAAAAAGGAGAATCACGTAAAGTTATGTTAGATATTAGAATGTCGCTCGACCACATGATCTGCACAAGGGGGCCCCTAGTGTGGTTGAGAAGCTTCTGGCGATACTTCTTCCACCATGTTTGACCTTGTCCATTTATGGTACCATTATGCCCTGTTGTTCAGAAATAACATAAATATGATCAGATCAAATCATCAATTAAACATTTGCAAGACGACAGAGTAGAGCTTTAAATCAGAAAACTTGATTCACCAACCATCTTGGTTAACCCACTAGTGGTTAAAATTGGACCCAATAAAATGCATAGTCGTATGGCTAGTTGCTAAGGAAAAACCCCAGTAGTAAGTACAACTGCTCAATCAGTAATTCAGTATGATATGTAGAGATAATAAAATGACTAAATTATCTGGATTAATTCATTAGTGGTTACATATTTGCATCAGAAAAATTAAAAAAAAAAAAAAAAAAAAAATCCATTGGTGGATCACACGTATAACAAGGGATGCAAAGAAGCCATGTTGAGAGTCCTTACGTGCCAAAAAGGCAAAAACATATACGTAAGCCGTTGTTAAGTCGCAGAACACGTGGACAACAAATGCCGCTGAGATCCAAAGCACAGAATATAAACTAAGGAAGGGTAACATGTAGAACTGTGATTGCATGACTCAAGTATAATTAGCTAAAAAAAGGAATAAAAATATTATATCAAGTCAGCAGAATGTTGCAATTGTTTGAAAAAAAGTATAGTCTGTAACTAAAAAAAACAGAATAAAAAAACTCAGAAAGTATTTTAACTCTAGTAGGTGACCTAACAAAGCAGAATTAAATTTTATTATATCACCCCCCCTTTTTTCATATAGAAACTCAAGCAAACCCCAATACTCACACCAGATTTGCTCTGGAATTTGCTAAAAAAATTCAAAAATCTTTTAGAAGACTTACTCCAGTATGGTAACGTAAAGTCATAGAGACTTCCTTGACTTAACGCAAGATCAACAAATGTTGAGTATGATGAGAATCTAAAACATAATTCTTAAAACCATGAGAAATATGCATATTATTTCATCCACCTGTCTAAGTTACGGTTTTTGCGGTGAAAAAGAATATGATGAAAGGAGCTTGAACTCAGTGGAGAGAGTAAAATATCTAACCTGTTATAACAACATCTTTAAGATTTTGACCATGAATCAAACTCCCATAACGAGGTCCAGGATGCTCTCTTCCACTCCCATACGAAGGCAATGGAGGCATCAGCGGCCAATACTTCTCATCCTGTCAAGTATCACATAAGAGGACAGTTAAAAAATAAGCGATAATTTCAGTTACATGTAAGATGTGATCTAAAGCCACTGACAAGAAAAGATAGTATGTTCAAGTTTCCAGCCATTTTGTCTACCTCTATCCTAACATGCAAGGGATGTCACCTAACCATGTTTGCGATAATACAACTGAGATCAGTTCATGATAGAATATTGTATGATGAGAATATATACTCCCCTATTGATCTCTTCCATCCCAAGCCAGGTCTAAAGCATGCCCAATACTGATACATAGCAGATGATAGATTTTGGTAACGTAGAGTTAAATTTTCCAAATAATCCTCCAAAATTCGGAACTTTTAAGCAGGCTCAAAGATATCAATGAAGATAGAGAAGGATAAAAGGACCAGAAACTGTAATCTTGTGATGATTCAATTAATGGGTAGGTGGTCCATTCCAGCTCAATTATAGGAAAAACTAACAACAAAATGAAAAAAAGTTCAAAGTTCAAAGTTTTATGTAGAAGACAAGATATAACATTGCTCTGTCACTCAAATTGACTAATCTCACCAGGGTGTTAAACAATGAACACAGACTGTAGCCCTGTATATTTGTATATGAAGATATTGAAGTTATGATTGCAATCTATCACATTTCAGTGACAATGACATCATTATAACTATCATGAACCTGCCAAAATGAATAGATAATTAAACTCGTCCCCTCACATGCGACCCAGGGAGTCTTAATAAGGGCTTGGTGCTGGTGGGAAATGGAAACATGCTAACTCAAGCTAGGCGAGCGGCTTGTCCATGATTAGGGCGACATGCCTTTTGCCTTGGTCACTAGAGGAGAACAAGGTCTACTTGATCGCCGAACATAGGTCACGCTCAATGTGGGCTCAATAAGTGGGCTCACATAGGCTTGCAGCTATAAAAGGCTGCACCATAATTGGGAAGGTGTCCCATTGGCTAGAGGATTCAACCAACAGAATTCTGTCACATGGACGGCCTTCAATCCTTATATAAAGGCCATCTATGGCTCATTTATGAGGATTGGATTTTAATTTACAACGTTAGAATTACAAGGACCAAGGGCATTCCCGCTCTCTAGATCCTCTCTCTACTACTACATCTTAGAAGTCTCCCCTGGTTGCCTTGCTCTCCCTTCAGCAACACCCTCTTGTCATCTCATTAACTTTAACGTCACTAACTCAAATAGTTCACCTCTCACTCTCTTACAAGGCTACAAGAACCTACCTATCAATAAATTAGAGTGATTTTGAGAACTTTATAAAGCTTTATAAAGAATCTAACAACTATTTCTAACTCATATCTGGAAATATAAAAGTCTAAAGGTTTGAGGGTAAGCAAGACTAAAAACTTATGGAAAGTAACTTCAATAAAACAAGAATTAAAATCAAAGAAATAGTAAAATTTGATGTTCAAGAGAAATCCAAAAATGACCATTCATGTTATACAGGATCAAATAAACAAAAAGGGATGGCTGAAGTGGAGAAGTGTTGATAGACTATTGTGTCATTATATTATACCTATTAACTTGAAAGGAAAATTTTATCATGATGGCAACAAGGTCCACTATTTTTTATGATATAGAATGATGGGCGATCAAGAAACTACACAGTGCAGACGATGTTGAGATGGCTGAGTGGCAACACAAGAAAAAGGTAAGACAGCGAAGAAATGCATTATTTAGAAGCTTAAGGTGGCACCAAATGAAGACAGGATAACCAAAAATTGTCCCAGATGGGTTAGGTCATATGCAATGAAGACCAATAATTGAACTCGTAAGGAGAGATTAACACAAGTTAAAGGCGTTAGAAGGACAACAGTAAGGCAAAAAAGAATGTGGGTCACGACAATAATAACGACATAATGTTATGTGTTTTAGCGGAGTTGAATGGCGATAACGGATTTACATGGGATTTGAATTTACTTCCATTTTAACTGCTTAATTGTAGACTTCATATCCAACCTGACGAGTGAAATGAACCAACTTTAACAACTATCATCAAATTAAACATTGTAGAAACTACGTCGAACCACATTTCACCCTAAAAATAGAGGGATACAATAAACAGATCACTACAACAGAATTTCACCCTTTCATCTGCACAGAACAAATCTAAATGAAGCATTCAAGCCGCGAAATCCCACAAGCAACTCACTAGCATCACAACCACTGTGAATGTGTAGATTTAATGCTCAAGAACCAAGCCGACATTTATATAATTTAGGAAGAAAAAAAAACGAGACTCACCTGAAGACCAAGTATAACAGCATCTTCAGCAAGGAACAGGGTCATGTGGCTAGTAAGATTAAAGGGAGCAGTGAGCCAATACCCAGCAGGCACATTGAGCTGCCCACCACCTTTCTTCCCCAACTTGGAAATAGCAAACACAGCCCTCTCAAAAGCCTTGGTGTTCAACGTGACACCATCACCCACCCCACCAAAATCCGTCAAATTGAAAGCCACCTGCCGCAGCTTCGGCATCGGCCTCGCCGGAGCTCGGCGGAAAAACGAGAACCCATCAACAATATTCCTCTGCCATATGAAAACCGAACCGAACGCCACGATCCAGAGGACCGTGAAGAGGGTTTTGTGTGATGACAACAAGGCCGGTATCCACCGCTTCAAGTCTAGCCTGTGGTTGTGGAACCGCCCTAGTGTGAAACTCTCCACCATCATCACACCCACCACCAAATCTAAGAAAATTGAGCACGGATCACTTCAATGAGTGAAAATGTTTTCATAGAGCATACAAATACATACAAATATTTATAAATATATATTTTCGTGTGTATATATTTGGGGGATTTTACAAGAGAAGAG
This sequence comes from Liquidambar formosana, assembly GCA_039720395.1. NCBI lineage: Eukaryota > Viridiplantae > Streptophyta > Magnoliopsida > Saxifragales > Altingiaceae > Liquidambar > Liquidambar formosana. The sequence goes on from CM077830.1 coordinate 6,097,007, forward strand.
GAGATCAAGATTCAAGAGGTTTTGGGGTCATAATATAATATGATAATAATAAAAATGTCAGTAATCAGAAGCAGGTGGATTTATGAGAAGATTGAATTTGAGTACATTGGAAGGGAAGGCACTTGAGGGGTTCGGAAGTTCGATTCTGGGGTGTATATGATGGGGTCACAGGTGGTTTCATAGAGAAGTTATGAACCTCTTGGTCAGGTGGGCTGCACGTGTTGAAGATGTATTGGTAGTTCCTAGACCCAGGTTAGTCGTTTGATGGAATTTCTCTATAAATTGACCATTATTAGAATCATTTGAATGCGTTCGTTATTGGAATTTATCTGAAAATTATGTATGATTAGAATCATTTGAATTAGTAGTCAAGCACACACATTTTTTTAAGCTTTCACTTTATTAGTGAAACTGTTATGTTAGTTTTTAAGTTTCTTAAATCACGTGTGTGTGGAAGAGAATTAAGGAGAAACAAGTTATAATAGGTTTTTTAAAGTTCGTAAAATTACCAAATTGTTTTAGTTTTATCAACTTGTAAGGATGTTTTAATATTTTCAAGTACAGTCCAACCACAAAAGGAATTGGTTTTATATAGTAGTATAGATAGGGTAAAAGACCAACTAAGTTACTTGGGTTTGTGGGTTTGTTTAGGTCCTTCTTGTCATTTGTTCCTTAATAATAGGAGAACTGCTATGATCACGTACAAGTAAAATTGTTACGATTGATTACCCTCTTTTCTATCATTTTTGTTTATAATAATAATAAAAAAAGGTTATTTGGGTTTTGTTCAAAATCGATTCGATAAAAAGGTTGTATGAATTTGCTCATAAAAAAAATTAAGGGGAAATATCCAAAACCTCCCTCAAATATAAAATCATATCTAAAAACCCCATCAAATATTTTTCCTATCCATCTAATCCAAATAAAAAAGAATCATATCCATTAACTCCAATTAGTTAAATTTTTATTTATTGCAGTTAAATGAAAAGAGTGATCCGACTAAAATGCCCTTCTTTCACAATAATACGTTCAATGACAAAAATGCATATTCAAGTAAATTTTCCCTTTTGCCTCCTTTTTTCCCAGACTTGCATACTTTGCTTTCCCACTCTCTCTTTTTCTTCTCCCTTTCCCCCCATGTGTACATTAGAGAATAATTAATTAATGATAGTTAATTTTTTCCTAATTACACTAAAAAGATAAAAGTAAAAATTCTGTTAAATATTAAATTTTTTCATTAAACATATTAATGTTAAAGAAGGGTATTTTAGTCAAATTACTCTTTTCTTTTAATTGCAGTAAACAAAAATTTAATTAATTGGAGTTAATGGATATGATTCTTTTTTATTTGGATTAAATGGATAGGAAAAATATTTAATGGAGTTTATGGATATGAATTTATTTTTGAGGGAGTTTTTGGATATTTCCCCAAAAATTAATCTTAAACCCAATTTTGAACTCATTAATTTATTGAGTTAAACTCAAGTAAAGTATTATTTGATCCTTGGTAACCAAATTACTAAAATTTAATTTGAGATTGGAGAATGGAGATTGACAAAAGGCTCATGTAATCTCCTCAGAACTCTACAGAGATTCTTGCCAGCCGTCTTACCATATAATGCCAACCCCTCCCCTCTCCCATTCATTCATATTCCTCTCAATGGTAAGTAATTTAAGAAGGTTGAGAATGAGGTGAAAAAAGAAAAGGAAAAAAAGACACTTTGTTTCTGGTTATATAGTGCTTTTGAGAGGGCAAAATACATAAAATGCAGGTCGGACGTCTCTTTCACGGCGTTACGAAGGAACACAGCATTCGCTCATTAGGTGGAACAGGTGAAGGGTTGTTTTCAGAAGTGTTAGTCTCTCTTTGAGGAAGTAGTAGCTGAGCTACACCAACCCAAGCAAGTAAGCGATAAAAATGGTTTTATTCATCGATCAAGGGGTCACACTCTATTAACCACTCAGCCAAACAGTCTTTGGGTCTCTTTCCCGGTTATGGATTTGATGTCACCATCAAATATGAACTGGTCTAAAGCAACATGGAATACCACAGTTTTAGATTATTGAACTCTTGAGGAAGTAGTAGCTGAGCTACACGAACCTAAGCAAGTAAGCAATAAAAATGGTTTTATCCATCCACCAAGGGGTCACACTCTATTAACCACTCAGCCAAACAGTCTTTGGGTCTCTTTCCAGGTTATGGATTTGATGTCACCATCAAATATGAACTGGCCTAAAGCAACATGGAATACCACAGTTTTAGATTATTGAACTCTTGAGGAAGTAGTAGCTGAGCGACACGAACCTAAGCAAGTAAGCAATAAAAATGGTTTTATCCATCGACCAAGGGGTCACACTCTATTAACCACTCAGCCAAACTGTCTTTGGGTCTCTTTCCAGGTTATGGATTTTATATCACCATCATATATGAACTGGTTTAAAGCAACATGGAATGCCATAGTTTTAGATTATTGAACTCTTACCCACATCGTTAATGCAGTCTCATTAACCTAAATTTATGTATTTTCATTTTTGATTCATTGGTAGGCCGATGCCCAATTGCTGTATAATAGCTGAGCTGAATAGGTTGCATAGGGTTGGGTCGATCGATTAATGAGTTTCTATATAAGATTTGAATTTGATTCGATTATCCTACAAGTGAGATTGAACAAGCTTGTAATGAGCTGGTGTGAAGTTGATTAGGTTGCAATGGAAGTGGCGCTTGTAGTGGAGCAAAAATCTCCTACCAATCACAATGAAACACGAAGTTGAGAATAGAGCCCAAAATAGTAATTGGACTGCAAACAGTCAGGCCCAAAACAGTCAAATTCCACGACCTCGGCTGCTCAAGCCACCTTTGCCGGCGCACCAATAATTAGGAAGCCCTACTATATTAAAATGGAATAACCCCAAAGTAAACAAGTCCAAATCTCCAAGGATTCTCTAACAGCCATGGGTGTTGTCACAACTTGCAAGATTGTTGTTGAACCCAACTTCGAAGGGATTCACTCAATCGAATCCCTATTAGAAAAACACGATGAATGATATGCTTTAACAAATCTCCATTATTTTAACCCAAAAAAAAAAACCAAATCTCTATCATTTATCACCAAAAAGGCGAGGACACTTCGGACAAATAAAAAGTCCTTAAAGATGCATAATTATAGGAAATTACGGATTTGTGACAATCCTACCAATCAATCAATCATTTTAAAATTTTTTTTTTTTTTTTTTAAGGTCAAATGTAGGTAGGTATATTAGGCCTACTCATGTTGACCTTTGGGCCAAATTAGTTCTACGATGACATGTTTGTTTGGTTGGAATCAGAAAAATAAGGGAATGCGATTTCAATGGTGAACACAACCATTCATCATTTTTATTCCATTTTGATTCTCCGATTCCAATCAAACAAATGTACGTTGAGACGTATAGTTTACACTTAAACTCATGCATCCGGTGGTGAGGGAAGTCGGATATGTAGTATTGGGTCAAAGAATGTGGGTTCTGATGATATTCGGTCTGGGCTTCAATCAGCTCGCCCAAGTTCACTGCTAGTTCGACCCACCAACTCAGCAACTCTCTATCCAAACGCGTGTTGAGTTCAAATACCATTGGCTCCCTTTTTACCCCATCCTGTGTAGATAGATAAGCCGTGAAAGCATAGGAAACTTCATTAAATCAACGGACTCCGCTTAAGTTGAGGAAGACCTTTGTCATCCATGGCTTTAGCCATTGCTTCTACTGCACTGTCAAGCCTCCCACCCAGGTCATAATGTGTCCTAAAAGCACTTTCTTTAATGGTTGGCATCCGAATTGATCTTATTGCTTTGTTGACATTGTTTTTTATTCTTGAATTTTCGTAAAGTAAACAGGGAAATACCTCAAAAGTATTTGCCAGGAAAAATCACTACATGGTCACCGGCAAGAAGTCGGGTGAATGCGACAAAAGGGGTGTCGAGTGTTTGTGAACCACTTCCTCCGGATAGACCCTTGTGGTTCCCTGGTAGCTCACCTCCTGAATGGCTTGATGGCAGGTAAAGATCAATATTTTCATGTATGTTTTCAAATTCGATGGAAGTAAACAATAATATTAATTGGGTTTGTTAATTATTGGGAAAGATAGGTCCAGTGGATGATTCTAGCTAGAACTTGGTGTGCTAATTTCTCTTGAACTCACCCCATGTAAATATTGCTTTTTGCATCTCTGGCAAAACATAATTTGGAATTTCATTGTGACCATAATCTTGAATGTGACCATGAAAAAGACGCTTGAGCCAATATTTTTTGGAATTCATGAAATGCCCCATTCATATTTTTTACTGTTATTTTGGATGATCGCTGCCACTCTTGAATTTCCCCATCCATAATGACAGGTTTGTTCATAAGACTATAAGCAAAACATAATGAACTAACTCAATTTCTCTGGGACGTCCAGGCCCTTAATTGACCAAAATGAAACAAATTAGATGGGCAGGTCATACACACCCAACCATCTCACTTTCCATCACTTGTCAACACAAATATGAGAGCTACTGGAATTTCAGGAACCCTTTTTGGGATGTACTTCTCCTGATGTACTAAATCTGACCTATTCCAAATGGTTGTCTTGGATTATAACTAGTATGAGATCAGAGAAGACTTCTTCATATTTTTGTTACATGACTTCCTTTTTTGTTGTTGTTTATTGTAGCCTTCCTGGAGATTTTGGCTTCGACCCACTAGGATTAGGTATGATTTTAATTGAGATCATTAATATGAGGATCATTTTATGTAGTTGCTTTAAAACACATACATTGCAGTATGGTATTACTTGTCCCTAAAGTACAACAATATTTCCAGGGTCTGATCCAGAGTTACTTCAATGGTTCGCACAAGCTGAGCTCATGCACAGCAGATGGGCAATGCTAGCTGTGGCCGGAATTCTCATTCCAGAATGGCTTGAAAGCCTAGGCTTCATTAAGAACTTCTCCTGGTACGATGCTGGTGCTCGAGAATACTTCGCAGACCCTACTACCTTATTTGTTGTGCAGATGGCCTTGATGGGTTGGGTGGAGGGCAGAAGATGGGCTGATTTGATTAAACCAGGGTGTGTCGACATTGAACCCAAATTTCCAAATAGGAAGAACCCAAAACCCGATGTTGGTTACCCAGGTGGATTATGGTTTGACCCCTTTATGTGGGGGCGAGGGTCACCGGAGCCTGTGATGGTGTTAAGGACCAAGGAGATCAAGAATGGGCGTCTAGCGATGCTAGCTTTTGTGGGTTTCGTTTTTCAAGCCATTTATACCGGAGAAGGCCCCATTGAGAACTTGATGGCCCATATTGCAGATCCTGGTCACTGCAACATTTTTTCGGTAATGTTCTATTTCTTGTCTTTAATCATCAACAAGGCGTATGAAAATGGTTGATTAGAGGTTACTAATGGTTGAAGTTAATTACATCCAGAGCACCCAAAAAAGAAAAAAAAGAAGTTAATTACATCCAAATCCACACTAAAAAAAGCCAGAATGATTGACTAAGATAACCAATTAATGATAATTTTTTCATGTTTGCAGGCTTTCACACGTTGAAACTTTGTTGAGACTTGAGAAGTGGCTGCGGGAGGACAATGGTGATGCGGTTATGCTGAGGCCAAAATCCATTGGAATTGTGTCATTTCTTATATGTCCTTGAAGCAAAGCAAAATGTACGTATGAAAATGTCAAGAAACCTCTGAATTTGATTTTGCTCCTTTGTTTCATGGATTCTTCTCTTGACAATGTTATGTTAGGAGTGGTTTAAATGCAAGACTAAATGATCAGAAGCTGCAAGCCCAGTCAGCGAGCTTAAAGATATATCCAAGGACAAAGAAAAACCCACGGACTAATATGCCGTAACATAATAAAAATTGTCTTACTAAGTTTGTGCTAGATGAGTGAAAGGAGAAAGCCAGGAAATGGTTGATCATTTAATTCTTCATTCTTTGACGGGGGAAGGAACTATGGGATGTCCTTTGCGCTTTGCTAGGTATTTTGTGGATCATGCCAAATTTTTTGACAAAAACTGATTTTGGCAGCCGTAGGGAGGACCTACACTCTCGTTGGGCAAAGAGAACCAGACGGGGTGGATGAAAGCATAGGGAAAGGAAGAGAACTCACTACACAAGTTCTGTATAATAAACTGATTTTGGCACATAATTTGTACAGCCTTGATTTGTTTGTCATTACAAAAATTGGGCAATGCTACATTCATTAGAAGAATTCATCTATCCAGTATCGTGACACGTACTTTTTAAAAATAAAATGGGTTTGTTGTTTTTCACCCGCTAGACACATCATCCGGCAAATTGAACCTGGGCATAAAACCGTTATGTTTATCATTTCCCATTTTTCCTATCATCTTCCCTCTACGATGACTTGGATGGAGCCCTAGTTGAGGTGCGTAGATAATTCAGCCACGTCATTGAAGGTAACGGCTACATTTCACGCTGACTTGGTCAATTGAAGTTTCACCTCTGTCTCTACCCTCACAAACTCTCTCCTCACCTTTCAATCCTCTGTCTTCCTCTTTCCATTTCTATTCTTAGACACTCTTTGTAATCTGCCAGCTCCATCACCAATGTCTCTCACGCCACAGACACACACCCACGCCCACCATGACACGCCCTCACAATTCCAAATTAAACAAAAAAACCAGACAAAGAACCACTCTGCTGCAGAGATCCCAATCTCTCCGAACAGCGACGGCACGTTTGTTCCCGGAATTGCCTCCATTTTCCGGCCAACCGATGCCCGCTGTTGGCCTTCGTCTCCTCTTCTTCCTCCTCCTCTCCTTTTCTCTCTCCCCTCTTTCTCTCTCCTTATCTGAAAATGAGGCTCTGCTCAAGCTCAAGAAATCATTCACCCACAATGAAGCCTTGGACTCATGGGTTCCCATCTCGTCTCCGTGCAGTAAAGACGCACAATGGGATGGAGTCATCTGTTTCAATGGCATTATCACCGGTCTCCATCTTACCCAAATGAATTTATCAGGAAATGTTGACGTCGACGCGCTGAGGGAAATCCATGGCCTTCGAACAATCAGTTTTGTAAACAACTCTTTCTCAGGAAAAATTCCCGAATTCAATCGCCTGGGTGCTCTCAAGGCTCTTTATTTAACCGGGAATGAGTTTTCCGGCGAAATCTCTTCCAATTACTTCTCGAAAATGGCGTCTTTGAAGAAAATTTGGCTCTCTGGAAACAAATTCACGGGAAAAATCCCAGATTCGTTGGCGAAAGTACCCAATTTGATGGAACTACACCTTGAAAACAATCAATTTTCGGGACCCATTCCAGCATTCCCACAAAAAACATTAAATTCGTTCGATTTGTCGAACAACAATCTGGAAGGAGAGATTCCCGAGAGTTTGTCGAAATTCCCTGGGAGTTCGTTCGGAGGAAATGATGGGCTTTGTGGGAAACTAATAAACAAGGAGTGCAACTCACCACCGGCGGCTCCGGTGGCTGCCTCGGCTCCAGAAGAGGAGGAAACGTCGAACAAGGTGCTGATTATGGTGGTGATCGTCTTTGTAATGATCGTTTTGTTGGTTTTAACGTCGGTTATGTCGGCAAGGCGTAAGGAGGATTTCAACGTGTTAGGCAAGGAGAATTTGGGCGATGTTGTTGAAGTGCACGTACCCAACTCGAGCCACAGGAGGGTCATGGAGTCTAGCCGGAAAGGGATTGGTGGTTCGAGGAGAGGGTCACAACAGTGTAGGTCCTTGATGGGAGATCTGGTAATGGTGAATGAAGAAAAGGGTACATTTGGGTTGCCTGATTTGATGAAGGCCGCGGCGGAGGTACTGGGGAATGGTGGGTTGGGTTCTGCTTACAAGGCTGTGCTAGGAAATGGGATGTCAGTGGTGGTAAAGAGAATGAGGGAGATGAATAGATTGGGAAGGGATGGATTTGATGCTGAGATTAAGATGATTGGAAGAATTCGGCATCGGAATCTTTTGACACCATTGGCTTACCATTACCGGAAAGAGGAGAAGCTGATTGTCTCCCAGTACATTCCTAAAGGCAGCTTGTTGTATGCCTTGCATGGTGAGAAATTTATCATTGTCGCTATTAGCCTACTATTGTCATTTTGGTTAGCACTGCCCCGTCCGACGTCACCATTGGTTCTTCTTCCATTGCTATGACTCATATTTCAATTGTTGCGGCCCCGCTAACAGGCCTGTTACCATTGTTCAATGGTGGTCAGGAATGTAAATGTTTGGGTCGTTCGACCTCCAATTAAACCCCGTGCAGATCTAGCCATCTTAGCGTAGAAAATGGACTCGCACCCATCATTTGATAGTTGCCTGACAAACTTGCTTCCCAATTGATTAGGGATTTTTTTTTTTCCCCTGCATACATTGCGATTCTTAGAGATTTTAAGGTCCAGAGCTCTACATTTTTGGAAGTAGAACCAACAATCTCTAGTTTATGCAAACGGATCAATGATCATCTAGTTCCAAGCCAAAACTGATGAAATTAATTTCAAACTGTCATTGGCTTGAGTCTACCTACTTCTCTTTTAAGCGGCTAGTTTGTAACTATGAACTTCCTTTTTCTTCAGGTGATCGTGGAGTCTGTCACTCCGAGCTCAACTGGCCTACCCGCCTAAAGATTATCCAGGGAATTGCCAGCGCAATGGGTTTCCTCCATTCCGAGTTTGCATCGTCCGATTTGCCCCATGGGAATCTCAAGTCCAGCAACGTTCTCCTAGGCACAAATTATGAGCCACTGATTGCTGATTATGCCTTCTATCCACTAATCAACACCACCCAGGCCTCGCAAGCCTTGTTTGCTTTTAAATCCCCAGAATACATACAATACCAGCAGGTTTCTGTCAAGAGTGATGTCTACTGTCTTGGAATCATCATTCTTGAAATCCTTACGGGGAAATTTCCTTCTCAATATCTCAACAATGGCAAGGGAGGGATTGATGTTGTGCAATGGGTTCAATCAGCAATTTCTGAGATGACAGAGGCAGAAGTGATTGATCCAGAGATAGCAAGCTCGACAAATTCACTCGATCAGATGGTGCAGCTGCTCCGCATTGGTGCTGCTTGCACTGAAAGTAATCCTGAGACAAGGCTCGACATGAAGGGAGCCATTTGGAGGATAGAAAGGATACAAATTTGAGGCATGCCATGCATATATGCTAGCTAGATCAATACAAGTGGCTTTGTTAGGCGAAATACGGGTAGGAACAAAGGTTGTAGTATCTCAATCCCTTGCTTTGAATGTGCATGATCGATGTAGTGAGTTCTCCATGACAGTGGCACGAGAAAGAGAGCTTCGAAGATCAGTTCAGGGACAGGATGGACCGCTTGGGCATGCCATTTTACAAAGGAATCACATTCTCATTTCTTCTACTAGAAACAGAAGGAAAAAAGAAGTGAAAAACGCTACAGCTGAAGCCTTGATCATGTGTCTGCATTCTGAAGAGAGCACAAGAACCGACTCTAACAGTGTCTTATTCTAACTTTGATTCATAGTCTGTTGTGTTTTTGCCTTTCCTTTAAAAAAAAAAAATTAAAAAAAAAATGCAAGGTTGGGATTCGTTTGCCATTCCTTGAAATGAAAGCTCATTGTAAAAGCATCAACAACATGAGTTTTCCACACAGGGAATTTCAGTTGTGTCAGTGTGAAGCCTTATGGCCAGCTATGGCAATGGCCTGAGCAAATGTAGTATAATACCCCTTCTAGGCTTCTAGCATAGATCAGGAGACACAAAATTTGAAATGGAAGTCAAATGCTCAAAAATTCCTGTAAAATGGGCTCTTCTTTGTATGCATTATGTCATTTTCTATCTTTGATAAAATTCCATTAAAATTAGATTAAACCATCTTCTTGATCAGTTAATGTTGGATTTGGCAACGAATCAATTTTCTCAATAATAAGCAGTTTAAATAGCACATTGCTTGCACTTTGGGTTAAGAGTGAAAATATGGAATTCAATTTCTACCCCACCCCCACCTTTGTGTTTTTTTTTTTTTTCCAACGAATTTGTCATTTAAACATCATTGCCCTCGGAAAAATTTATTAGTGAGTTGGATTTGAATTGACCCCAGCAACTAGATTTTGTTTAAAATTTAAAGGTCGAATTTGAGACCTAACTTGATAGCAATTCTTGTAAGTGATTAGTTAGGTTGCATGGATTCGAATTGAAAGAATCCAATCCATACACCAAAGCACTCAACCTTCAAGCCTGTTCATTGGTACAGGTCGGATTTTGCTAATTATTCTTTCTTGAGGAGATTCCTAAACTTTCTTTCGAGAAATTTTTGTAAGAGCAAACATGCAAATTATATGATTTTTTTAAAATTTTTTTTTTTCACAATAGGATATGTAAATTTTTATTTTTCTTAATGTCCATTTGGTTGTCTAAAAAATATTTACGTAATTATAATATATTTTACATAGTATTGATTATTGGAGACACAAATTCATTATTATGAATGAAAATTTATAATAGTAACGGATTGACAATCATCATCACAACTAAAACTAGAAATTCAAAATAATGATATTTCATAAATTTCTAAAATTGATCTTAACATCGACCAAACTCATGGGTGGTACAAATGAAAAAGTAACGTAACTTGAAAAACGGAGGTTTTTAGTTTGAATTGATCCAGCTCATTTAATCAAGATTACCACAAGAGAAAAAAAAAAAACAAACAAACCTTTGTCCACCAAAATAGGTGCAACCTAGGTAAAATTGCTCTACCCTGCAATATTTGTTCGTGGAGGCCGCAGCTAACACGTGGGCGAACGTAAGACAGCTACGTGGCAGTCAAAATTTGTTAGATCTTCAAAAATCAATGAACACACAGCCATCTCCGCTGTCTTTCCCAAAAAGAGCACTGCAGACGAAATGTATCGAACGGCGGCGAGGCGCCTTCTCCATTGTCCATCACGAGGCAACAACTCGCGTCTCCGATTCTATCATCTTCCAGCCATTATAAACTCTTCTCGATTTTCCACTTCTGCTAATTCCCACTCTTCCTCTAATCAAACCCCTAATCAACCCCCACATATACCCCCAGAAACCCCTTGTTATGCAAACTCTACATCATCATCATCATCATCTTCATCATCAACATCAACGGCTGAGGAAGCTCATCGGCATGAGAGTCGGAGCTCCGGGGGAGGAGCAGCGAGACAAGCAAAAGTCGAATACGAAGACGAACAGGCTCGCCTCCTTCAGGCATCCCTTCGTCATGTGGTCTGTACATTCACTCTGTATGAGGTCTTCGTTTACATTTTTGTTTGAATGTTGCTGACAAATGCATTGTCTTGATCGGTTTGGGCTGCAAAAGTTGGTTTCATATTTTGCTGTAATTGTTCGTATTGTTATTTATAATTCTGCATTTGTGTTGGGGTATTTGGGAGGTTCTATGGAAAATTGAATCGGGTCTCTGTGTTTTGCATTGTATTTGAAGAAAAATTGTTCGTTTCATATAGAGAAATCACTGTGATTACCAAGAACTGAGTTTTCCAATTTTAATTGGAAATGGGGAAATTCATTGAAATTCTGAGAAAATGCAGAAGAAGAAAAGGAAATTACGATTTTGAATGTGAATTTTTTTGTTTATCATTAGGACCCATACTACCAAAGACTCCACTCAATTAGACCAACTACAACTTCTGTTGCTTAGCCGAGTGGAGTTTGTCGATTTTAATTGGAAATGGGGAAATTCATTAAAAATTCTGAAATGCCCACTTTTTAGAAAATTCTTTAGGCTATGATTGGTTGCTGAGAAATATGTGGAAGAATAAAAGAAATTATAACCTTTTGAATCTTAATATTGTTGTTCATTATTGGGGCCCATGCTACGAAAGAGAAACTCCAATTAGGCCAACTACAACTACATGGGTTAGCTGATTTGAGTTTTTCAATTTTTGAAACAATAACAACAGGATCTGTTGAAAGCAGAGACTGTGCTAACTGTGATCAATTGGGGTTTAATTTGGTGACTTATGATGGTTTACAGATCAGGTTGGGATGGACTGAAGCAGCCATGATTGCAGGTGCGAGGGAGGTTGGTTTATCTCCTTCTATCATTGGATCTTTCCCTCGGAAAGAAGCTGCACTGGTTGAGGTAAAATTTTCAGGGCTGTTTTTCACTGCTAACACTTACCCTTCTCTTTCTCTTCTTTCTATAGTATGGATTTTGAGTTAATTTTCTTTTGCATACATCCAGTACCTCTAAAACAGTGGATGCAACTTCTTGTTTGTTATTTGCTTGGATCACGTAGTGTAGTCAACAGATGTCTTTGTTTCCTTCTCCAATTAATACATGTTTTGGCTTCGTTGTGATCTTGGAAAGCGAGAGGGAAAGGAAAGGAAAATGTTGAAAACTGTTTACAAATGTATACACTTTTAAAAGTTTTTTTTATTATAAATATTTTACCTTTCCATTTTTTCACCCTTTTAGTGATCTGAAAGGAGGCTTAGTGAGATATTTTAGTTTTGCAGGTTGGTATCTCATTTTCATTTCTTTTGTGTGCATATACTTGCAATATATGAATGTTTGATGATGATTTCTTTTATATTTTGCCTTTTTTCCCCCTGTTCAGTTTTTCATGGATGAGTGCTTACAAAGGCTTATTGATAAAATCGACTCGGAAGAGGAGTTGAAAAACTTGATACCTAGTGAGCATATCTCAAAACTTGTCAGAATTCGCCTAGAAATGCAAGCTCCCTACATATCAAAATGGCCTCAAGCTCTGAGTATTCAGGTACCATTCTCTGTACCTTGTCCACTCTTTAGAGTTCTGCCTTATGTTGGCTGAGCTGATAGACATAAACCTCCTTCTATAACTTTCTGTGTCCTTATTGCCAGGCACAACCATTAAATGTTTCAACGAGTTTCAAGCAGCGGGCAATGCTGATTGATGAAATCTGGCATGCTGTGGGTGATGAGGCCTCTGATATTGATTGGTATGTCAAGCGCACCATACTTGGTGGGATATACTCGACAACTGAGGTGTACATGTTGACTGATAGTTCCCCAGGTTTATTTTCTTCGCCCTCTCTGAGCTTTGAATTTTCCCATACTTGGATATGTATTCATGTTCACTTGCTGTATGCCCATTTATCAGGGCCATTCAGGGGGCTGGTTGCCTCTTGGGTGTTGATTATGATCACCTTTACTGTCCAATCTTAAACTTGCTGCGGGAGAGTTTTAATATTTTTTCCCTGTTTAATGAGAATTCATTATCAATAGACTTAATTTGTCGCAGATAAGCATTATTTACATTTCCTTTTGCTTGCTTCTGCCCTATAATGTGAGTGACTGTCAAACATTTTTTAAGCATTATGGGAAGAGAATCCAACCAATTAGGAAGCACCAATCTTAACTACCTCTTATCCAAGAGGTGCTCCATTACTTGGGGTGTACATCTCATGGGGCAACCATTGAATCTGGGTGGGTAGAGGGGATGCCAGGGGAGGTTCAATCCCACAAATAATATGTTATTTATTGGTATGCCACTTTGGACAGAATTTCGTGATACATGGGCATTCCTGAATGATCGAGTTAAGGATGCTTTTGATCTGAAGAAGGCAGTTCAAGAGGTAATCCCCCACTGTCTTTCTTGTATTTATCTTCTTTTGTCATATCTGGCCATTTTTGAAAACAGGTTGGTAATGTTTAGATCTAACTGTGGTTAAATTTCTGCAGGCAAAGTATTTTGCAGAAGCCGTTGGTGCGGGAATGGGGAACTCATTGCAAGGATTCATGAAGAAAGTCTTTCCTGGATGAAGATAATATAAAAGATTCTTTATAGCAAGCATCAGTCCCTAATTTAGAATTAGTGTACTCACTCCCCTCTTCTTTTCCTTCGTTCAAAATTTTGAGACTGGAAGACATTTATTGATATTATCTTTCAATCGTCCTTAAAATTTCCTTGATATATGTGTGTGTGTGTGTATTTTTATATTTGTTGAAACAAGATTGACATTTTTAGTCATGCAAGATCAATCCAAATTCATGAATTCATGGTGATACGGATTTCCTTATTAAACATGTCATTGTTGATTTTTTGTTTTTTGGTGGCAATACTGTAACCCTCAAATGTTAGTTAATGGGTATTAATGCTTCTCTATAAGTTTGAATCCAAGATCACTCACGCAATAAGTGAGAAGAATGCTACTAAGTTATATATGGGTTAACTTAGTGAAATTGAGAGTGAATTGATCTTTACTCAAGGACACTCCTATGCCTCAAAGTGTGATAAACACACGTCCAAAGGCATGCTCCACTAAAGGATATTTGGGTGTAGAAAATGCCCCTAGAGCAGGTGGTTAAGGCTCATCAATTTCATACACGATCTCATGCTAAACAACGAATGCATACCTCTAATTGGTCTCATGCTAAACAACGAATGCATACCTCTAATTGGTCAAAACCTTTTTCCGGAAGGCAGTTTCAGTGGCACAGATCATCTTCAGCCCACATAATAAAAAGATTTTTAATGGCTCAAGATTCTTGATCAGAAAACGAAAGGGAACCCTTTTTGGTTTGGCCTTTAGATATGCTATGACATCCTCTTTAAGCAACCGAAAGGAAGTAATTCTAAGATTCATGCCACAGCTAAAGGTATGCAATATTCCCTTTTTCTTCATATACATCGGCACTATTCTAGACTCTCCAACATCTATTCCTTGTCTCCTTCAAACTGTTTTCAAGGACATGGGCATAGATTTTGGAGAAAGCCGCCCAATTGTCTGTGACAATGGATCGGGTTCAGTGAAGGTATATGCCATACACATGGTCTTTAGACATGGCAGCTTCAGCTTGTGAAGTACCCAGTTATACTCAATTCATATTTACCATGAGTCTTGACAAAAATCTTCCTTCCATGCAGGCTGGTTTTGCAGGAGACGATGGTCCATGTGTTCTTTTTCCTAGTGCAATAGGCCGCCCTCGAAACAAGCACGCCATGATCGGCATCGGACAGAAGGAGATTTACATTGGAGATGAAGCACAAGCGAGGCGCGGGGTCCTCAGATTAAGTTATCCTGTTGACCATGGAATAGTGAGAGATTGGGAAGGCATGGAGAAACTCTGGGAGCACGCATTTAAGAAGGAGCTTAGAGTCACCACAGAAGAACATCCTGTCCTCCTAACAGAGGCCCCATTAAATCCTAAGGTTAATAGAGAGAAGATGGTGGAGATCATGTTTGAAGCTTTTGAAATCCCAGCCACCTATATAGCAATTCAAGCTGTGCTCTCTTTATATGCCAGTGGTCGAACCACAGGTAACTCAAAACGATTAGTCCTATTCTCATTGCCAGGCACTGGCAGTATACCGCCTGGCGATGGGAATAGGTTTTTCCAAACTATTATTGGCAGTATGTCAAGAAAATGCTCTTCTTGCCAACTATATATTTTCTCAACGTTCCCTTCCCATTTAAAGTGGATCACCATGTTAACACACCATTCTTAATGTGGTGCTGACATGGTGACTCAATGTTAGCTGCCTCATCAAGTAGTCTGCTGAAGTGGCACACCAACTAGAGCTTTGTCATAGTGTGTTTGAATGACACAATCTAAAAAACAACTGCAGGAATTGTCATGGACTCTGGAGAAGGAGTCACACATGTAGTTCCTATATATGAAGGCTATGCGCTTCCACATGCCATTCAGCGGCTTGATCTAGCTGGCAAAGATCTCACAGATTACCTCACCAAGATCCTAGCCGAAGAAGGCAATTTGTTCACCACATCAGCAGAGAGAGAAATCGTTAGGGACATAAAGGAACAACTTACCTATGTGGCAATGGAATTTGACAAGGAACTTGCTACGTCACGGGAGAGCTCAGAGCTAGACAAGCAATATGAATTGCCTGATGGGCAAGTCATAACAGTAGGAGCTGGCCGGTTCAAGTGCCCAGAAGTTCTGTTTGATCCAAGCAGAGTGGGAATGGAGTCGATTGGCATCCACGAAATTTTGTTGAAGTCAATTAGAAGGTGTGATATGGATATTAGGAGTGATATGTATGGGAATGTGGTACTAAGTGGGGGCACCACCATGATACCAGGCTTGGCTGATAGGTTGGCGAAGGAGCTGAGTTCATTGGCACCTCATAAGGGTGAGAGTAGTTGCACCACCGGAGAGGAAGTATAGCGTTTGGATTGGAGGCTCCATTTTGGCATCATTAAGCACCTTTGAGCAGGTTACCTTCTCACTTTGAGTATATGGATTTAGCAATTAGAAGGGCTCATATACTCTTAAATCTGAAAAGAAGTCAGTCCTGCTTTTTATGCTTTTGCTAATTTTGTCCCTAAAGTACAGCTATGCAAAAAAAAAAAGAAATTTCGGTGAATTATATTGTTTTCTAAAAGGAAAATGCTGCATGAGCCACCCCAAAAAGGGAGTGGACCTCACATGACGTGTGTCTCATGTTCTATTAGCGGACGGGTCATCTAGCATTACTGTTTCTAAAATCATTTACGTACCCTCTGAAGGAAAGGACCAAATTTTTTTAAATAACTACTCGTAGTAAATTTCAGTAGCATAATTCGATAAGTCAATGGTTTTTCTCATGCCTCAACTGGTCGAAACTGTATTTTGTGCCATTGTTGATGACTAAGTTTTGGTGATGGGCTGTTTTGCAGATGTGGATAACAAAGGAAGAGTACATGGAGTCTGGTTCTTATATTGTGCATATGAAGTGCTTCTAAACAACATTACTGAATTAAGACTTTTATATTTATTTTTCCTCTTTTAGCAATGTGAGTCTTTGGGTTTAATGAAAAGCTCTAAGATTAGTGATTCCAGGGCTTGTTGTGCATATGACTTTATTTACTCTTTTGATGGATCTTTAGGTAAATTTACTGAAATAAGAATTGGAGAAGAACATGCAAGCTGTTAGAAATTGCAAAGATATTTGTACAGCATCACTAAATAAGTATAGCAGCAAAAGAAAATAAGCAATGCAAAAAGCTGTAAGAAACCTGAAATTGTGGGTGGTTTGGATTGTACCCTTCATTCATTTCCTGAAAGATCAGGCCGCTTTCCCTGGCATTGGGGCTTTCATGTCATCTACTGCCTGATTTAATGGTGACCCTTCATTGCGTAAACTTAGCTCTTTGGATACAAACTTAATCTACTGCCTCATTTAATGCACAGAAAATTATCCTAAAAAAACCATAGAAATCCACATCAAATATAATATTGTGATACGAAAAGTCACAAACAGCCTTGAATTCAGATGCCAAATTCACATTAAAAATTATCCAACAAGTTATAGGTTCATAACACCTCATGCCTCTATGTACTCCCCTTGATTTCTTAGGTTCAAATAAATTTTTTTAAAAAAAAACCCAAGAGTTTTGTCGGTGGAGTTCGCGTTTGGAGCTGCTTGGAGATGGAATTTGTATATGGAGAGAGAGAGAGCAAGAGAGGAGATCAAAGACCACAAATGGTGGAGTCCGGAACCCTAAATTGCGAGAGATAGTGTGTGATACGGTTTGTACGGAACCCTAAATTCACACATTTTCTTTTGTTGTTCTTACTGTGAAAGCGTGTTTGGAAAAAGCGCTTTCAAAAGTGCTGATAGAGAATGCGCTTTTGTTTTACTAAAAGTGTGTTTTCAAACCGCGCTTTCAAAAAAGTGGTACAAAGCACTTTTGTTTAGTTTAAAGCGTGTTTGGAAAAAAGCGCTTTCAAAAGCAATGTTGACCGCCAAACTCCATTTATGATTTTTGACCCTATGCAGCAAGCCTTTGACACTGTGAGTTTGTGACACCAGCTTAGGACGTAGATACACAAGCTTTTCTCATGTGGTGGGCTTGACCGGGAAAGGATTCAATATTGAGTTGATAACACTCAGCACAGTATCGAAGTGAAATGGATCTTTGGATTAGTTTTTGGACGGTTCGGATTTAAAGGTAAAAAATTACTACTGAAATGACTAAAATAATCTCAGTGGATAATTTTTTGATCATTAAATTTAAGCCATTCAAAATTTAATCTAAGGGTCCATTTCGCCTCAGCATCTTACTGAGTTTTATCAGCACAGCACTGAATCCTCTCCCGGCTTGACCATGGTGCTGCAGACAGGATAGTCCCCCAACAGAAAGTCCACACCTAAACACTACACACGTACTTATATTAGCGAATGCGATCGAGGTTCTCTAATTTGGTGAGAAGGAAGAGAAAACAAACATGGCTTCTACTTCTGCTTCTACATCCGAGATTGTTGCGAAGTTGAATCTAAATCCCCACCCTGAAGGTGGGTTTTTCTCCGAAACCTTCAGAGATACTTCCGTTATTCTCTCCAAATCTCAACTTCAGCCCCGCTGTAAGTACTCTGTTTCTTCTACCCACGTACTTATATATATGTAATTTCAATCTGGGTGTTGATGGTTTTGCTTTCGTGAGATCTTTTCGATAAATCGAACTATCGATCTTGTTTACTGATCTGGGTATGGATTGTTCTTCTTATATATTTGGGATCTATTGCTAGATTCTGTTATTACACGTTCTCTTTATAGGATCTGGGTCTGAATCGTGAAAGTATAATATTTGAATGAATATAGTCAAATAATCTCCTTTGTGTCTTCCCCATTTTGGGTCCTTGTAGAAATCTCTTGAGGTGCTTCTCTGATTTAGTTCACCTGTAGTAATTGTTATTGATGGTTTCACCTTTCAAGCTATGTTTCTTGTGATCACCTGGATTCCGTGCTGTATTTACAAATTGGGATTTGCGAACACATAGTGATGAATCAAAAGAATAAACATAGCAATGCAAAACAAATTGGAATGAAAGACACAAACTGGAATCATTAGATGGGTGAATTAGACATAAATCATTAGTAGGCTTTTTTTTATAGTTTGGTTGTCATTCTGTTGTATGAGTTTTGGACTTTTGGGCATTGGATTTTCAATATTATCCTAAAATCGTCTAAAATTAATGTAAACGAGGGTGTTTATTTATATTATCTTTCTCTTTACAATTGTCTTTGTCCGCTCTCTTAGAATTTTTTGTTTTTTAGAAGTTGGTTTAGAGTCAATGGATGGATCCAAATCCATATATCTATAGCATTTAACTTTTAATTTATTTTTTGAAGGACTAAAAAACTTTGTAAATGTCTTAGAATTTGATGAACCTAATCCAAGTTATATTATATAATATAGTACAAACTTACAATAGTTTATATATATATATATATATATATATATATTTATTACCTATAAAAGCTGAGAGAAAAACTTTTGATTGACTAATATACCCTTATTTTAAATTGTAAATACACAACTACCCTTCTGCATCCTTTTAATCTTATTGTAGTTGAATAGATGCCAGCTACTATTATAGTAAAGTTTATATAGGAAACATCTATACTCTTATAGTTAACTTATATAGGAAACATTTATCTTTGTATTTCATTAGAGTTCTATGCAGAGTCATTATCTTCAATAATGATTATTTTTTTTATTTAAATTCTATACTACCTATAAAAAGCTAAATGTGAGAAGAACTTTTGATTGACTAATATACCCTTATTTTAAATTTTAAATACACAACTACCCTTCTGCATCCTTTTAATCTTATTGTAGTTGAATAGATGCCAGCTACTATTGTAGTAAAGTTTATATAGGAGACATCTATACTCTTGTAGTTAACTTATATAGGAAACATTTCTCTTTGTATTTCATTAGAGTCTATGTAGGTCATTATCTTCAATAATGATTATTTTTTTTTATTTAAATTTTCATTTCAAATTGTTGAAATTTATGGTTAATCAATATAATATTGTGTTACTATATATTATTGGGAATTATTATATTCTAAATTTATTTGTGACTGACTTAAAATTTTCAAATTAATTTTATACTACTCACTATAAGTTTCATTAGAAGTAAAAATCTAACCAAACCGATATTAATATCTAATTCTTTAAAAATTATTCTTTCATTTATATTTCATATTATTGAAAAATAACGACGCGCAAAGCATGTATGCCTACATCTAGTATATATATATATATATATATTATACTATTTTTTAAACTGAATTAAAACATGCAAAATTAAAATCCAGCTTCGACCAAACAGAATAATATAGTTCAAGTTTCAAATCACTTTGTACAAGTGTTAAGTGTATCCCATCATAAGTTCCCAGCTATGGTCATTAGTACTGAGATGTACATTGGCTGATACTTGAAACCATGAAGTAGGCAGTGATAAATTCTTTGCAGGCAGCTTTGGAGGGGATAATGTGTTCTTTGGAAATAACATGTTTTTTGTCTTACTTCGTGGTGCTCATCTTTTATCTTGTGGAATTAAGAAATTAAGATGATAAAATATGGGGCCTTATTGTACCTTAAGCAAACTAACAGACCTCCTTAATTGCATTAAAAGTGGCATGCAAGAAGACATTTAGGACTGACTTATAAATGCAGCGCTTCAAAACATTTTTGTGGTTAAATTTACATTGATGTGATCAATTTTGACAGTGTGGTTAAACTCTATTCCTTTTCAAAATTCTTAATTTAGTTTTAACATTGATAAGCTTTGACAATCAATCATCTTGATTGCATCTGTCACTGTGTTGGCCAGGGGTTTCAAGTTAAAAAATCAATCCACTCCTTTTGTTTTGTTTTTTGTTGGGGGGTTGTTGGGGTGGGGTGAAGGATTCTCGATTGAATTCACATTTATTTTCTCTTATATTTTATCATATAATATGGTGTATTTTCTCTGCAGACAAGGTCGATCGTCCTGTCAGCACATCCATTTACTTCTTGCTACCATCTGGGAGTGTGTCACACCTCCATCGTATCCCATGTGCAGAACCTGGCATTTTTATCTGGGAGAACCTCTTACAGTATGGGCAAACCATGACTTGATTCAGATATATAGAAATCGTTTTCATTCATTGGCTTTCTCTAGTTAGTCTAGCTTATTTATTTGATGGACAAAACTTCAAAAACATTATTGAAAGATTTTCTGCCTGAGGATTTTGTGTTTTTTTCTCTATATTGTTTAGCCATCAATAGAGATTATTTTTTTCTTGCCTCGCTGAAGAAATAGCTTACCTGTTGGAACTTGGGCTTTCCATTGGAGCCCAATAATAATGATCCTGTTTTTTTCCCCCCTAAAGTCATGCATGGATGGTGCATCAGGGCATATTAATATGTCACATGGAAAATGATGCATGATTGATGCTGTTTGGAGTTGTAGTTGCATTATTTGTCTTTGGTGCCACAAAATGCATTGAATGTTTAAAAAACTCATGGAATTTCTGTTTAAAAGTTTTTAATTAGCAAGGTTTCCTTGTCTACCAGTACCCTATATGATTGAAAATTAACTCTTCAAAACATTTTTTTGTTATGTAATACTGGTGGTGGTGGCACATGCGTGTGTGCACAGAACATCCTAGTCATCCCCCCTTGCAAGAGAGAATCATGGTGTAGTGAATTTGAGTTCAAACGACTTTTTACTTTCTCCTCCTATAATTATTGCGCTCTAATGCTTTTCCCCTTTCTTTCAGGTGTTGGAACTGAGTGACAAGGATGGGCAAGTCAAGTTAACCTGCCTTGGGCCAAATCTGATTGGAGGCAATCAGCAACTGCAGTACACAGTTGCTCCTGATGTGTGGTTTGGTGCATTTCCCACAGAGGATTATAGCATTTCCCCAGATGGGGCAGTGCACAAAGCTCCACCAAAGGATGCTGAGCACCATTACTCTCTTGTAGGATGCACTTGCGCACCTGCCTTTCAGTTTGAGGACTTTGAGCTGGCAAAACGTTCTGAGCTCGTTTCACGCTTTCCTGCTAATGAGGCCCTAATCTCTTTGCTCACATATCCTGACTGAACGAAAGCTTCTTTCTGTAGTAATACGAAACCAATAGGCTTGGAATGGTAATTCTGATCATCTTTACATTACCCCACTTTTGGGTACTTGACTAGCACTTCAAAAACATGAGTAAATTTAAAACTTTTTGCTGGGTTCATTCTGAGAATGAGTTAAATTTGAAGCGATGAACTTTTTGATTTCTCTCTTCTCATGATGCAAATGAAATGCTGCACTTTTATAATTGATTGCAGGCATTAAATTTGATGACCAAAGCAGGCATTAAATTTGACAAATGGAGCAAAATGTCACAAATGAATAATTCGAGGGGTTATTTGTTCAGTCTCAAAATTTAGGAGGGTTTTTTAAAACTGGTCTATAGTTTAAAAGAGTTTCAGATAATTTACACCTCTTTTATTAGAACCCTACATCCTATCCCCCAGAATGACTCCACATACACACTTTCCATCTTTTTATTTTCCTATAATGAGAATTATTCACCATTATTTATGTTCTTTTTGTTATTAAATTAATTTATTTCCTTCTCGGTAGTATTTACAGCATTAGACAACACGATAAGTCCATGATTTACTCCTTGCATCAACCCATGATTTCACTCTGTAATATATATACCCACATTAGAATATATACCCGGCCCACATAAGAATTGCAGTGCAATTTTGCATTGTCACCACAATCTACTCTCCAGACATTATTTTTCTTTACCAACAACTGTGGCTTCTTCCTCTACAATATATTCAATCATCATACTATTCCTCCTATCAGTGATCTCTACCCCCGTTGGAAAAGCCCTTACCCTCGAAGATTGCTACACCCGCCTCAAAAGGCTCACCCCTAATACCAAATTCTTCTACACGTACACGGCCTATTGCCAATCCTTGCGCCGCCCTAAATTCATTCCAAGACCACATCTTGCATGCGGCCAACATTCTGGGTGACACAAGAGACTTGCTTTGCCATCAATTTATGCTCGACATGACATACATGAAGCAACATCTGTGAATAATGTCTCAAGTTTGGTGCTGTTATTATTAATGTTTTTACTCGCATGAAAACCCTTGTCCTAGACTTTTTGATGACCTAAACAAAGGTATTTACACAACACCTTCAAAGGCTTGGGCCTATTAATGAAACCCAAGCTTGGCAAGTGTAAATAAATACAAGTGGGGTTGAGAGAGAGAGAGAGAGAGAGAGAGAGAGAGAGAGAGGAGTATTACATGGTAGAGATTGGTGAATTGATGGTTGTAGAGGACAGCATGTAGAACCCTAGTCGCGGGAGGGGATTGATATTGATAACTTGTCGTGGGGGTGTGTTTGTTCATCTTCGAGCACAGTTTGTACTAAGCACCATTTTTCATCTTTTTTTTTTTCATTAATTCTTTATAAGGAAAGTGTGTATGAAAACAGTGCTTTCAAAAGTGCTGTTAGAATGATGCTTTTTATTTCCTTGAAAGCGTGTTTCAAAACCACCCTTTCAAAAGCGCTGTAGGAAATGACGCTTTTGTATTACGGAAAACGTGTTTGGAAAGGCTTTTTTCAAAAACGCTGGGTAGAAACAGAGCTTTGTTTAAGGAAACGCGTGTTTTTCAAACACGCTTTCAATGTATTTTTATTTTTATTGTTTAAATGAAGAATGGCGCTCTCTCTTTATACCAAAAGCGTGGCCGTAATTCGCCCGTGTTTAGCGAATGCGAGGTTATCTGATTTGGTGAGAAAGGAGGAAACAAACATGGCTTCTAGTTCCGCTTCTGCACCAGAGATTATAGCGAAGTTGAATCTAAATCCCCACACAGAAGGTGGGTTTTTCTCCGAAACTTTCAGAGATACTTCCGTTATTCTCTCCAAATCTCTACTTCCCTCCCGCTGTAAGTATTCTGTTTCTTCTACCCATGTACTTGTATATATGAAATTTAATTTCATCTGGGTGTTGATGGTTTTACTTTTGCGGGATCTTTTCTATAAATCGAGCTATTGATCTTGTCTACTGATGATCTGGGTATGGATTGTTCTTCCTATATATTTCCTATCATTAGCATGATTCTGGTATTACCCAATACCCATTCTTTTTATAGGATCTGGGTCTGAATATGAAGCATGCCAAAGTACAAAACAGTTTATGAAAAGTACATTTGCATAAAGAGGATCACCATGAAATTCTCATATTACAAATGCATAGAAAGTAAGTGCTATATGCTTAACAAAAAAAAAAAAAAGGGTAGGTGCCATTAGCCCGCACTAATAGTTGCAGGCATGGCATGAACTTGTCCAACGATAACAAGATTAGTAGTTGAAAATACAATAACTAATCCAAATCGAGGAACTCCATTCTTTTTCTCATGAAGCCCTTTAAAACCATAGCATCCCTTTCTGCCTTCTGAGCCTGAAGAGAAACAATATATAACACAACAAAGTTGAGGAAGGAAAAGGAAAAGTGCTTTGCACCAAAATGTTGAAAAATAGATGGCCTGACTTTCTATCATGGGAAACAAAACTTTGTTGCTTAAGGATTCAAAGATCCAGCAACAGTGGCCAGAAATGATTAGACTAGAACATTTCATCCTATCGGCCATTCTAAGGATGACAAAGTCAATAGATGAAAAAATGGAGGTTCTAAATCAATGGTAAAGCGTGTGGGTCTCATGCCACTTTCCAGTTGGATCTCATAATGGGCCATCGTCTCTACCAATAACCTACTAATCCACTAGAGATATAACAGTTGTGTATATGAGTTTTTTGTCCGGTAATTGGAAAAAAAAAATGAAAAAATGGTGGCCAAGTTCATACTCCCACGTCTCAAACCCAAGAAATTATTAGCATATGATGCAATGATGCAAATTAAAATGTTAGGCATAAAGCAATAGCGATTACCCTTTTTATCTCGGCTGCTGACACACGAGTCAAATGTGGGGGAAGCTCATCCTTATCATCTATTTCCTGTGCAATGAGTATCCAATTAATTAATTAATTTATTTTTAGACAGATAGAGCAAAACAAGACAAACATCACTCATCAAATGAAATATGACCCTTCACCCTGAGAATCGTTTATTTTTGAAAACACAATCATTTTTTGAAAATAGCTAAATCTCATAGATGGATTAAAAAAAAAAAAAAAAATTTATACCAGCTCTCCGATTACGAACGACATTCTCCCCGCGGATTACATATAGACCTAAGGGAATGTCACAATAAATATCTCCAACTATAACTCGCTCGCACGCACCTTCGAGAACAGCATTTGCTGCGCATGGGAAAGACAAGTTTCATTGGTAACTAGGCTCAAAAAAGAGAAAAAAAAAATTAAAAGAAAAAATCAAGTAGCAGGAAGATGAAACCTTAGTGTGTGTGTATATATATATATATATATATATATTAAGAGAGATGGAGATGGTACCAAATTGATCGAAGGAACGGAGTATCCCCAAAAGCTTCCGACCATCCCGCAACAAGACAAGAAGTTTTTCTGTGAAAATTTGAATTAGTTTTAAACGATTTGATGCTAGATATTTTGCTATACAGAAATGAGTCCGACTAGTATAATGGTCTATATTTTTATATGGAGATATATGCCCAACATGTGGCTCTATTAATTTTGATGAGTACCTGTCCGTCAAGCATAAGAATTGACAGACCTAGTTTATTTTCCTATTAAATCAAGAAACATTGCAAGACTGGCGCTTGTGAAACAATACCAAAAAGGTCATCTTAGCTCATAGCAACAAAAATCACAGATGTACTAAGAGCAAAAACATCAAGCAATACAACATATATATATATATATATATATATATATATATAGAGAGAGAGAGAGAGAGAGAGAGAGAGAGAGAGAGATTGTTACTGTCAAGATAGCTTGCAAGTGATGTGGAAAGAAAGACATCTTCTGGGCCGGCCCAAGAAGACATGAAGCTTCAATTAATCACCAAAAAGGTCCTCCAAATCCGTAACAAATGGCATTGGCAGCTCTCCCCCTGTCTGCACGCGCTCCTCCTAATTCCAATCAACAGGGTAATGCTAATTCAGTACTAAACATTCAAGATGGAAGTAGAGAAAGTGGGAGACGAAGAAAGCAACTTTGCGTTTAAGAGGTAAGGGGGTTTGTGGAACTTTTTGGTCACCGGCTTTGCGGAAAGATAAATCATATTTTTTATTTTCTTTGTGGGAAGATATCTTATTTGACTTGGAAAAACTATATAATAATCAATGGGTACAGTGAATCAAGATTAAAATCTAAGTTGAAAGTGGCTCCATCCAGCTTCAGTTATTTAAATATTGTGTCTTCTGATTTATGGACCATTGGATTGGTGTTTTGTTTATGAAGGTTTATTCTGAGATGAGATCTATAGGGATTAGGCTGATATAAAAAAAAAAAATGTCCGGGTAGGATGAGTATGCCCTCATCTCTCTTACCATGAGCTCGTCAATTTTTTTAGTTATTTTGGTTATACAATTCAAGATACGTGCTAGGTTTTGATATTTCTCAGATTACTGGAATAAATTCAGCAAGAAGTACTTTACAATAAGTCACACTTGCTGGTTTAAATTAACAAAAAATTCGGTGGAATACTATTAAATAAGAGAAAAATTTTATGGCCATGCGTAATTGCATCACATGACATTTTTTGTTGAAATTTTGTACACAGAACACCTGTTGAACCCTCTGCCCAGTGTAAGGCATGTTTTGATATTCGTGTAATATCTACTGAAATAGGAGAAGTTTATCAATACACCCATGAAAGTGCTCTCTACAAAGTTTTTCTATAAAAAGTACATATGGCAGATTTGTTACACAAAGGGTAAAGAAATTTGAATCCTTGGTGTAGTAAGCGATGAATTTCTCAGCATTAAGATGTGTGTCTAACAGAGTGTAGTAGTAATAATGAGAGTTACTAAATGTGGTAAAGATGGAAAAATTTATTTTGCGTGCTGGATGTATACATCTGGTAAGACACAATAATCCATCATGTGAGGGGAAAGTTGTGTCTTGTAGAGCGTATAATTCCAGCACACCAAATTATTTATTTTAAGCATTATTACTGCAGGGGATGCAAGTGGGCTGGTGGCAGACTGGTGGTAGTGATATAGAGGTTTTATATTAGCACACAAACTATGGGTTTATTCAACTTGACACTGGATGAGAAGATGAGCTAACGCTAAAGCTTTAAAGGTGGTTGTGATTTTGGTTGATTTCATGACACTAAAGTCAAGATATTGAATCATTTACTTTGAGTGGCTATAGAAGGCTAGAAGCACCCGATTTATCTTCAACAATATCATTTCCCATTTTCTGCCTTACTATCAAGATTTCCATGATATAAACCCTTTTTGAATTCTATGGTTTCCCTATTTTTTGTATCTTTAGGCTATGTCAATATATATTAAAGGTATTTTTGTTTGTCCTTGCTAAGCTAGGGCCTGCCTAAGCTAGGGCCTGCCTAAACTCAACTTTAGTAGTCCATATTTCCTTGTGCTTCGAAAACAGAATGTGTAGTAAATGGAGCTGCTGCTACCAGATCTTTACACCATTATCGGCCTGTAGTTCCTTGCTGCATTAGTAAATGTCTAATGAAGCATAAAGAGTGATCTGTGGTCATGAAAAAATCAGCGCTTGTACTGATAATGTCTTCGATTGTTCTATGAATTGTAGGAAAGTGACTCCCTTTATATTTTGTAGGATATCATTCACCAAAGCACAGACCTACTATACATTGCCCCAATCAACACATTATGCAACATTATGATAAAAATACGGTTTTGTACAACCTCATTGATTCATTCTTTTTCATAATTATGCATTTCCCAAATTAAACAAAGCTTCAATATTTCTGCCCTAGCCTCAAAATGCTCTTAAGATTTTGAGAGGTAAGGAGCTAAAAAAAACAGAGAAGATTAGCTTCTTCCAAGACTGAAATTCCTTGCAACATGAGATATCAATCATTGTGTTGGTACATCCAGCCATGGGAAAAATATTAATAGAAAATGGAAAGGCACCTCAGCAAAGGAACAGTATCTTTACATGCATATATGCTTAATCTTTAATATCATGCCCTGTGCCATCCTTGTTTCATCAACTTTCATGGCATCATCGATAGAAAAAGATGTGAATTTTTTTCACTTATAGCAAAGAGCTGAGACTATTTGAATTCGTGCGGGTATAACATTTGAACTGACACATAGTAGATAGCTGCACTATTGATTTAGAAGGAAATCAGCTCTAGATTGAAATAAATAAGATTCATGCTCCAAGCAGGGGCTAGAAATTGAAAAGTTCCTCCCCACCCCTCCTCCTCTTCTTTTTTTTTTTTTGTCATTTTGGTCCAAGTAACCAAGTTTAAAAAGTTGGCTTACCATGTGGTGTTTTAAGCAGCTCCCATTGAGGCAAGTTATATCTCTAGAACAATATCTGCAATTAGAGATAGATATAATTAAGCCTTGTGTAAATATATGTATGTGAGAGCATGCATGTATGCCTTCATTACAAGTGGACACTTTTGTGTGTAACTACTAAATAGGCATGGTAAAGAACCTACATTCAGAATCTGTCTTGACCCATTTACTGCCATCGTTCGCTCTCTCATTCATTTCATCTTCACTCTCAGACTTGGGCATATGTCCATTCTCCAAGCATTTCCTTTTTGACACTGTTGGACTAGAAGTTTGAGGATATATCTTTTTGTGAAGTATTGCTCTCAAAATCTGCGGACGAATATTGACAAGGGAAGAAACCAATTATCAACAATTTAAGCTTTGAAAAAACAGTGGCATCGATTAATAAATGCAAACTTCAAATTTAAAAACTATCAACAATTTATGTGGAGGAGTAAACATGTATCTCTCAAACTAATGCAAAACCAAATTGCACAAGTAAAACATCATACTTGACATGCACATGTTTATTTATATGTTTCAAAGTACTTGAGATTTTGGGTATGTCTGCATGCTTATGTGTGAACAAATTTACCTTCTCCATTCTTGATTCTGGAAGTGGATCTCTTAAACTGGGAGCAGGTGCAAATCCACTTCTGCAGACAAACATTTTCTTAAGAAGAAAAGACACTGATCTTTTTCCGATGGCACTCTTAGTGTTGTTGTCCGAACAGACGTCTTTCCCCCTACTGAGAACCACGCTGGTGCTGCACTGGAGATGACCATCTTTGTTGTTCGAAATCATCAGCAAATGCATCGCTATTAGTTCTATCAACTTCTAAGCTTGATGGGCAGTTGAGAAATTTGTCCAATGGAAGATTGTGAGTTGCTGATTCTGCGGTTGAACTATATTCATTTTGTTTATGCAACAATAATTTCAACTCTTTCTGAAGTTTTACTACTTCTTCAGGCGTAAGATCCTGTAGATGGTCTTGGGAGGAAGATGAGTTCCCCTGAAGATTGTGCCTCTCTGGATCTTCTTTTAGATCATTGTTTCCAAATGTCCCAATGGCTAGCAACCCCTGAGGCCAGTCACTGAATTCTTCTTTTCGAGGTTCTTGCAGCATATGATCTGTGGAGAGGAGCAAAGTGATTACATGAATGGATTTAATATAAGAAGCCTTTCAGTTTTTAAGTGGTCTTAATTTTATACAGGGGATGCATACAACCTAATAGAGGGGGAAAAACAATAAATAAAAATAAAAATAAAAATGACAAAAAGTCTAGAATTGTATAAAGGGGTTTCCATTTTAGCTCCTTCAATGTACGCCTATCATATTTCTCCGGAAAACTGTATTGGACTCGTGTTCTTATCATGTTTACAAGGCTTGGCTCTGTGACAAGGATTCATGAACAATCCCCAGCATGGCTGCTAGACAATGGTTAAATGGCCAATATATGCTTAGGTATGATACATTTCTTGTCCAAATTTCATTTTTCATTAAAATGAATGCAGCATGATTAGTATTGTTGTTAAATGATACAGTACATAATTAGACATATGCGGTTCTTATCATACAATTAAATTTGAGTTACATCCAGATACCTTATAATTTTTAATAAAACCCAAAGTTTAATAACTACAAAGAAAAGGAACCAAAAATTTTATATATATAAAAAAAAAAAGGAAAAATTGTGTTAGGCCATTAGAATAAAACCTTAGAAAACCTATAAGAAAATGAATAAACACTTATAATTAGTTGATATGTATGGGGAATGAACACTTACGATTAGCTGATATGGTGCTTGCTTTCTTGATCCCTTGTTTCCCATTAAGCTTGCTTTGCATCCAATTCAAAAACTGCAATTAAAAATGTCATAACCCTCCTTAGCAAACCAAATTACCGATCCTCCTCAAGAAAATATTTAAAAAACATGCACAAAATACTCCATCCCCTCTCTGTCCCTCTCTTGTTTCTCACCTTCATTTGGAAGAGATTTGAAAGCTCTTCAAAGGAGCTAGAGAAATGGAAATGGTGAAGGTGGGCTTAGAGATGTTTAAGTGCTTAATTATAGTCTTTAGACACAGATCCCATAAGCCAATGAAAGCTCATGAGCTTGGCAAGTGTTAAATAGAAGTGGGGTTGTGAGGAATTCCATAGCCAAGCTGGTAGTTGCTATCGGTTCAAGTTCCCAAAAAGGACTTTTGCCGCCCTTCTTCTCTCTCCTCTCACATTTCTTTGTCACCTTTTTTCCAACTACTATGTCTTCTACCCCATTTTCTTTCCCTTTTGGTGGAACACTAATTTAATCCATACCCATCTTCTTTCAATTCAAAAATAATTCATGGGCTTACACACAGGTCCAGCTGTACAAAAAATATTGATGTGCTTGCAACCCAAAAAATATTTGGAAGGCCCGATTCAGCACCATCTTTATGATTTTGGAATTTGGGCAATGTTGATTTGGAGGAAATAGACGAGGGCTAACCACCCTTTTCCTTTCAAATTATGCAAATCCTATACCAGCCTGACCCACTAATACCAAACCTACTCCCTCATGGAGAATCGACAAAATTCTAACGCTGATTTTGCATCTTCTTCAATCTTGATGAACAAAGATGGCTCTTATTGGCTTGTCTTTGAATTATTCTTTAATCAATATGTCTCGACCCATCATTTAATAGATCTCATGCATTTACTAGATTAAAAGCGATAAACATTAGCTTGGTAATACTTGATTGGGCATCCTTCTGTGATATTATATTTTATCATATATTCATATATTTAAAACTCTTTCCCCTCTTTGCCGAGTTTTAACAAGGAAGCTGAAATGGGTATGGGGCCTAATGTGCCAAATAGGGGAATACAGCCAATGTTCCAGTGGGGTTGTCCCTCACTAACCGAACCGGCCGGCGCCTGCTGATTGTTGAATCTCACCACCACCACACAGAATTAGCCCCACTCCAAACCTCTACCACCTTCTCCACAACTCCTTAAGTATCTCCTTTAATTGCCTTGTAAATACGGAGAAAAACGAAGTTCAATTACAAAATCATAGACGATTCACCATCCAATAATACAAAATGATTTGTCCACATAAATAAATAACATCCACACACATGCGGCCCGCCCAATTTTTCTTTTATTTTATCTATAAGTAGTGTGGTCATTAAAGATCCATTTGATGATTTCAGGTCATAGAACTCCCCTAAGTACAATATGTGCTTTGGGGAAGTCTAAATTTAGGAGATTTATGACTGAGAATGCGTTGATCTTGATCAAGTAAGTATCCACAAGACTTCATCTTATGACAAATCATACAAATCCTTAAATTGGCGATCATGAAATTTATAAGAATTACAAAAATCTATTGTTAGAGTGATCCTCTCCTAAAACAATTCTTGGAGACGGTCCACCAATAAGACATGATTTGGGTTCTTTTCAAATCTAAACTAACCAGACTCAGTAGATTCATATTGAGCTCTTTAAAATCATCTTCAGTTCTTAACATGTGACAAACCCAAATACCAACACAATATTTGGACATTTGGCCCCTAACAAATTTTTAATATCATCATCTATTCTGCGTCGAACCCATAAAAAGAGTCAATCTTTAAACTTTCTGCTTTGTGAGGCATTGTTGTTAGTCTCTCCTAAATTGAATAGCATTTTGTCCATTCCATTCCTAACACTAGATGTGTGCCATAAACGTGCAAAATATCTCACTAGATTAAAATCAAGTTAAATGATATTGAAATTATTATTATTTTAAAAAAATTCCATGTTGGCCCCATCCTTAACGAATCCAATCTTTTTTATCATGAAGCTGATCTTATACCAATGTTGAACCCCACGCCAACCTACCCTCATCCCTTCATCTTTAATCAATTAATTAACCACTTCAATATAATCGTTATATTTTTTTGTAAAACATCCCTGAAATCAATAGCTTCGCCTACACTTTCTCTTCCATGGGTGGGTCCCAATGGACACTATCCAAGCACGTGAAGCTGTTCCACCCACGTGGGTCCATGCCACTTCAACGGCACCTGATCACCGCTAGTGGGTTTAGGTTGCCAGAGTAGGCTCCCGCGTGTCAGATGACAACACTCAGATGACTGTTCATCGGATTACGTTCGACCAACACGTGTGTCAAATGGTTCGGTCCGACACAAATTTCCATGTTTTGTTTTACCAATTAAACATGCCACGCTTTTCACTGCGATTCGTACAAAAATCATTGGAAAGAAGCATAAACTTTGATCTCCGTTTGCACAAATTGGCGTTTTTTGTTATCAACTTGCTGTCCTCTGATTGTTTTCTCTATGCATCTGTCGCTTACATTACTCCCTCACTACTCTCCCACTTCCTTAAAACCAGCTCACTCCTCCCTATATCAGATTTGAGCATCATTGGATTATCTTCATATAATATCAGCGGTATCTTTAAATGATTGCATAAATTAGTATAATTATTCTTCCAATCACAGTAATATATATATACAATCCTAATTAGATTAGCACGTGTTATCAAGTTACATCAATACTATACATTGAGGGTTATACCTCATGCATTGACTTAATGTATCCCATAACTCATTGATACATAAGGTACAACCCTAATACGAGTGTTGATATAAGACATATCAACACGTGCTGATATATCCTTATATGAGCACACTTTGCTCCGACCATTTATTTGGTTTTCCCCTTATATGGTGGTTGAAAATAGAGGAGCACTTTAATGACCCAAATCACGTGAATCGACCATGAATGCGTTTTCAAACCCATTCCACTTTTTCCATTTCACAACCTATTTGAAACACAATTTAGGAGCTCATCGAGAACGGCTATCGGAAGTGATGATCGCACAAGGAGGGAAGGGAAGAGGGGGTCCTCAGGCTAGCGCTTGAGATGGATGAAAACATGAGCATCATCAATTTTGCCCCCCTCCAAAAAAAGAAAAAAGAAAAAGAAAAAACAACCAACCCTAATGTATCTGTTTCATCGGCGAATGGTAAACCCTTATTGCTGGTCATGTGTCTCAGGTGAGAAAGGAAGAAGGTTGTCATCGCTGGTCGTGCTACTCGCCATCACATCAATTAGTGTTTGATTTGGGGGCTAAAAAAAAAGAAGCAAAGAAGGGGAAAAAAATTATCCATACCAAAGGATTCACAAGAAGGGTTGCTCAACTAATTGATAGACACTTGCAACTAACATTAGCATCTTTCTTCATGAATGATAGCATCATACAAATACGTAGACACTTGCGACTTGCGACTGATATTAGCATCTTTCTTCACGAATGATAGCATCATACATATATGTGAGACGTAATCTTCGTTCTTCCACAAGTTACTTGGGATATAAGGCAATGTGGTCCAAAAACATTCTCCTAAGCTTTGGGTTTGTGGTCCATAAACATTCTTGTACGTCAGGAAAATTTTCAAACCTTTTTATTTAAATTAATAATATTTATAAATACATTAATATCGTAAAAAATTTGTGACAAGAATCATCAATCATATATGAGGGTGTAAATATATCTATACTATTATAAAAGTGTTGGGAGGCCTTTGGTGTCTCCCATTGTCCCTTTTTTATTTATTTTTATTTTTTTTTAAAATTTTAAACGGTTTAAATATATCTATACTATTATAACAGTGTTGGGAGGCCTTTGGTGTCTCCCATTGTCCCTTTTTTCTTTCTTTTTTTTTTCGTTTTTTCTTTTTCTTTTTGTTTCTTTGGTTGGTATGTATCAAAATCCCCTTCATCTATTGGGGTAGGGTGTAGGGTTAACTGGTGTTCTTAATTAGATACCAAAAAAAAAGAAAAGAGGAGGGGGTACAATTTCAATATATTATTAGGCATGGAATCATGTGTAGGAACAAATCGCACTTCCCCCATGTGGTGTGTTTAGAGTTTCCCTATAAATAAACTTCACAACCATGCCTAGGAGTTTCCCAACCAAATTCCTGGAGATGTGACAAAACGCAATGGTAGGGGGTCTCTACTCTTCAACCAAGAATTTTAACACGAGGAACCATGTGAGTTTTTCCTCCGGTGAACAACTGTCTGTGTAGGATTGAGGAGGGGGTTTGAGCCATACTTGGAAATCCTCGACAAGACTTTCCCAAAGTGGAAACTATTGTCATTGCCAAAAATGAAGTCAAGTCCATTAACATGCGAAACATCTAAATCTGTCCATCATCATGGTGGCTTTTCGGAGTTTTGACTAGCTCATCTTTCAATGCCACTTCAGTAAATCATAAACAAGTGGCTTAATTGCAATGGGACTAGTTAAACAAACTAATTAATTGCATGAGTGGGTTTTCAAGCTATGACCATTTCGATTTTAAGTCTTTATAAGAAACTGCGAATGACAATTAAGCAATAAAGCCTAGGGAAATAATCAGCATTTCTTTTATCAGTTATGCCCGTAAAATGAAGAGAAACTAGAAAATCATAGGGTCACACATAGACATATTATCTTATCCCATATTAGGTAAATGAGGGTATTAAGAATAAAAGATTTCTTAACATGTGTGCCAGGATCACATGTTGAGTTATATTTAATGAAACAATGATTATATAGAAAAACGTGAAATACATTATAAAAAAATATGACGTAAATAACATAAAACAACGTAAAAATACAAAAAAAAAAAAAAATACAAATTGTATAGAAAAACGTGGAAATACATACAAAAATTAAGCAAATATAATTTTCTATGCAATTATTATATCATCAAATAAATCTATCTACCCTTAAGACAGTTCCTAAGAATAATAGGATCACAAGAATATATAAATAAAATTTTGGGCTTCTAAAATTTTTTTAGGCTTTTGGGCTCATCTTACAGCCCACTAGTATGGGAGATGGAGACTGATGAGGCATAGACCAAAGGGTGCGTTTGGTTCGGGGTTACCATGCCCGGGAGAGAGCCAATATTCCCAATGACCCTGTTTGGAACGGACTGATGTCCGGCAACCTTGCATTCCCGCTAGGGGGACATTCCCACTGAGGCTGGGTATGTAAAAACCAGGGGGGGGTGGGTTTGCATTTCGTTGCCCGGGCATCTGATTTACAATAAAACAAAATGGCAAGCGTGCCCTTGCCTCTTACATTGAACAATTTTGTTTTCCTGCTATGTCCCTTCCCAAGCCTGAAATACACGATCTCCCGCCACTCCCCATTTCACTTGCTAACTTGCCCTAGGTCCTCTCGTTCTGGGTTTCTCAACGGCACCCAAGCTCCTGTGACGACGGCAAAGCAACGGAGCCGAAGCTCGTCTCACGACGGCATAGCAACGGCAACGATCTGCATATTCCTCTTCGAAATCTGGTATGCTTAATCTTCTCATAGATCTTTCCACGTTGTGTACCTAATATACCACCGATTTATTGATGAATCGAAGGTATATTCTCTTGTATTAGCGACGCATAAAGCATATCCATCTTTAGTAGATCCCTATTCATGCCGATAACACCTCCATATTCATGCCGGCAGCTCGTATTTTCGTCTTCCCCTATTTTTTCGTCAAATCTATGTAATCTCTCTACTGACAATGTTGTTGTTAATTTTTTGCTATTTATTGTGGCTTTCTCTTGTGCTGTACATTATTGTGTTACGATTAAGTTATGCAAATTTGATTTCAAATTTTTAGCTCACACATATACTGAAATAGGGTTACCAATATGCTATTCATGATCATTATTGTGTACATATAGTTGAGGTTGTTAAGTTTACTCAAAGTTCAAACGAAATGTTGTGCTCCATTCAACCATATGTTAAGTTTACTTCGCTATTTTTGTGCTTACATTAATATATAATGCAACTTTGTATCTCGGTTTTCATAATATGCACAAATACCTTGGTTTTTATTTTATTTTTTATGTTTATGGACATAATGGAACTATACGAATATGTTTTCATTATTTGTAACTATTTATAATCATTTTATATAACAATTGGAGTGCTACGGTAGTGTAGAAGTTGTATTTATAAAAGAAAACCATAATGAGCTTGTATACAACACGTGGAGTGATATGCTTCACCATTCTCTCATGATTACTTCATATTATTGATTACAGATATGGCCAGACTCACGGTGTCAAGGAAGAGACGACTTGTTTGTATTTTGGAAAGTGTTCGATGTATTCTAAATGTTGTTACGATGCTACACATGTTACTACACTTCCATCTAGATAGGCATTATAGAAAACATGTTTTGAAGTCTGAATCCTACTTCTCATTCACTTTTCGACAGTTGCACCTTCATAATATCATATTTCATGATGACACGACATGCGTGAATCAATTGCGTATGAATAGATCTACATTTGCAAAGTTATGTAATATGCTTCGTACAATTGGTAAGTTAAGTGACAGTAGGCACTGCTCCGTGGAGGAGATCACCGCGATGTTTCTTCATATTCTTGCACACCATGTCAAAAATAGAGTTATAATAAATAAGTTCATGCGTTCCGGTGAGACAATAAGTAGGCACTTCAATGAAGTGTTGAATGGAGTCATACGCTTGCAAAGCCATTTGCTTAAAAAACCAGAAGCAGTTTCAGAAACATCTGTAGATGGAAGGTGGAAATGGTTTAAGGTATATATAGCAAATACCATATTATTATGTCTATCTTGCATTTAGGTGCCTAATTTATCTACATATATTTTAACTATAAACTTTTGTTTGGTTTTTTGTTTTTGGTTTTGTTGTTTTTTTTTCGTGTTTGGTTTTTTTTTTTTCCTAGAATTGTTTGGGAGCTTTAGATGGGACTTATATTAGGGTGAACGTGCCAGAGGTCGATAAACCTCGGTATCGGACAAGAAAAAATGATATTGCAACAAATGTCCTAGGCGTGTGCTCACAAGACATGCAATTCATTTTTGTTCTACCGGGTTGGGAAGGATCTGCAGCTGATTCTCGCGTCTTAAGAGATGCTGTCAGTAGGAGACATGGGCTTAAGGTCCCTCGTGGTATGTTACAAGCAACTATTATATACCATATTTGAAAGTTTAATTCTATATACATATACTAATGTTGACATTATTGTCATCATCTAGGTTTTTATTATCTGGTTGATGCTGGATATCCCAATGGTGAGGGATTCCTTGCCCCGTATAGAGGCCAGCGATATCATTTGAATGATTGGAGGAATGGTTATCAACCTACAACTCCACAAGAATTTTTCAACATGAAACATTCAAGTGCTAGGAATGTCATAGAAAGATGCTTTGGTTTGCTTAAGCGGAGGTGGGCTATTCTAAGGAATCCTTCTTTCTATCCCGTTAAGATTCAAAACCGAATCATTATGGCATGCGTTCTTCTACACAACCACATTACTCGAGAAATGCCTACAGACCCATTCGCAGATCTCCCATTCACTGAAAACTTTACTCAGCCACATGGTGAACCACTCCAATATGTTGATGCATCTGATACATGGCAAACTTGGAGGGATACAATAGCAAATGAAATGTTCAATGAGTGGCGAGCAAGTAGGAATGCATAATTTCCTGTTGTTAGTTTGTTTGTATATGACAATAAGACTTTGAATTATATTCTCTTTTTCGTGCTATCGGTTATTGTAATAAGTATGACAATTTAGTTCACTTTATTTTAATTCGGACATATTGTATTGCATTTAATTCGTATCAGATTATTATATTATCGTGACATATAATTCAATCATAGTTTTGTTAACATATTACTAATAGTTAATGCTAATAGTTAATTTCTGTTGCCTAGTTGTTCTCGTGAATATACAGGATGACATCCAATTCTGAGTCAGCTGCCACTTCGACTCCAAGGAATTCAAAGCATCAATGGAATCCAAACGAGGATGACAAACTTGTTGCGAGTCTTTATGAATTGTACACGATGGGTACATGGAAATGTGATACGGGATTTAAGGCAGGGTATTTAGTTCAACTAGAGAAAATGATGTTAGCCAAGCTGCCTAGATGTGGGTTAAGAGCTTCCCCTCACATTGAATCCCGGGTGAAGACTCTGAAGAAGCAAACGATGGCAATAGCTGAAATGTTTACCATTGGTAGTGGATTTGCATGGAACGATGAGAATAAGATGGTAACATGTGAGAAGGATGTATTCGATTTGTGGGTGAAGGTAAATATATATATGTGTTGCTTCATACATTATTCATTGTGTACCTAAATATATGCTAAATGAAAGTTTAAACATGCAGAGTCATCCTAATGCGAAAGGGTTACGACATAAGCCTTTCCCACACTATGACACGTTATTGGAGATATATGGAAAGGATCGTGCTACTGGATTAGGAGCCACTACCCCAGCTGCAGAGGAAGAGGAAATTGAAGCAACGGGTGGCAACGACATTGAACAGAGTACGCAATATGAGGAAGGCTTCGACGGAGTCGAAATTTCTAGTACTCAACCCCAACCGTCACCAACTGGGACATCGCAACAAAAGCCTCGTAAGAGCACAGATGGTTGGACCCGTGGGATGTTTGAAGTCTCTTCCTCTATCAAGACGCTTGTTGATGGCACCATGGTGTATCTTGATAAGATAGGCAATGCTTTGACCGAAGAGAGTACTACTAACACACTAGTGGCGGGAGAGTTGCAGAAAATTGATGGGTTGACTATGGATGAAATTGTGCGTGCTGGAGAAAGTATTATTAGTAACTCATCTAGGAGTGCTCTCTTCTTGTCTTTCTCTGAGGAGAAGCGTATGGAAATGGTGTTTGCTTTACTGAAGAAGTGATTACTCTCGGGTTCTATTTCAACCAAGAACATAAATGTAGTATTATGTCTTGGTATTTTGGGTTATATGTCTTAATGTATTTAAGTTCAACCAAGATCCTATGTTATTGTATTATGTCTTGGTATTTTGGCCGTAAACATTATGTCTTTAGTTGGGATCATTATGACATTATAGTCAACTAATCCAAACATTATGTGTACTCTCATTATGGATCATTATGATGTAAAAGGGTTGCCGAGAGATCACAGTGTATTTTGATGTTACTTGTATGAACTACTTTGTGAAAATGACACCACTGATTACGTATTGTTGAGAATGTTGCTTATATTCACTTGCTTATATTAAAAAAATATGGAAGAGCTTGTAATGAGTTTCAACCTTAATTTATGCTTACGTATTATTGAGAATGTTGCTTAATGATTATATAATAATCCATGTAATTTTGAAATATTAGTGTAATAGTCGACTAGAATATGATATAGTGGACTATAATGTGCTAAACAGGACATTCCATGCAAATTTTTTGCTATTTATGGTGTAATAGTCGACTAGAATATGATATAGTGGACTATAATGTGCTAAACAGCACATTCCCTTCCTGTAATTTTTGGCTATTTTGGTGTAATAGTCGACTACATTATGATATAGTCCACTATAGCGTCACTTAATCACAGATTGTATGCTTCTGTCTGTTATAGTCGACTATAAATTTATATAGTCGACTATATAATTTGTTAACAACACTACGTTTTGCTTCTGTCTATTATAGGCTACTATAATATTGTATAGTCGACTATACAATGGCAGTATAACTTTTATATTGTTTCTGTCTGATATAGTCGACTATAAATTTATATAGTCGACTATAACATGTTCTACTAACAAAACATTTTGTTTCTGTATATTATAGTCTACCATAACGAAGACATATAGTCGACTATAATATGGAATGACAACATATATGTTGGTTCTGTCTATTATAGTCGACTATAACATGTTATATAGTCGACTATAATGTGCGAACCGGGGTTTTTTTCCCTTCCCGCGTCGATTCAGTTTCTAGTTAAACACTCCTTCACCCTCTATAAAACACCCGAACCAACACATCCTCTCCCCAAACGGCCTCAAAACACCCCTGGTTTCAATCTTCTCCATCTCTCTGTTCTCTATTCCTCGCCACAATGAGTCAGGGCACCGAGAAACTCCTTGCCTCATCAATGGCTGCCGCGACAAGATCATCCGAACGGCTAAAACGCAAGAATCCTCCTAGTACTAGTCAGCTCGAGTAACAGCCCGAGCAACAGCCCGAGGAACAAGTTGAAGATAACGAAGACAACAATCCTGAAGAAGAAGTTCAAGTGGAGGAACATGTCCAGGAGCGACGAACGAAGGCTCGGCAAGAACCGTTGTGTGAAAATGCGGACGCCCTTCTCCAGTACTCCACCAGATTCGCGAGTCGGGCTGTCGTACATGGAAAGGTGATAAATTTCTCATTCTTCACTCGCAATAACATTCCAGTTCATGATCTATTTCGACGTATAGGATGGGAACCCTTCTTATCACTGAACAACAATTCCTACCCGCGTCTCGTAAGGGTTTTCTTTTCTCATTTCAAAAAGCAATCTGAGCATTTTCAGTCATGGGTGAAAGGGAAACATATTGAAATCAACATGCCCACACTTGCACATATTTTCCATCTTCCCCAATTTGACACAATTTTGAGCTATGGTTCTCACTATCCGATTGTCTACCCTGGATATAGTCAACTTGCAGCCATCAAACAAATGTGTGACAATCAAAATATTGAGTCTGATGAACCCCCAAATATCAGAGCACTCACTCCCATTTCCCGTATCATTCATAGTTTCA
Organism: Liquidambar formosana; assembly: GCA_039720395.1. Lineage (NCBI taxonomy): Eukaryota > Viridiplantae > Streptophyta > Magnoliopsida > Saxifragales > Altingiaceae > Liquidambar > Liquidambar formosana. The sequence goes on from CM077830.1 coordinate 6,137,842, forward strand.
TTACGCATAATATCATACCCCGAGTTGGCAGTAAGAGCAATATCACTATATTTGAAATTTTCGTCATTTGGTGTGTCCTCAATGGACATAAACTGGACTTGTCCTTTATTATTCTTCACCATCTTAATGAGTGTGCATCAAAGCCAAACAGGGGTTCACTGCCGTATGGGATGGCTCTCACTACAATCTTTGAATTTTATAATGTACCATTAGACAATGAGTTGGATGTATACAAACCCAAGAAGAAAGACTCGTACACAAAGGCCACACTTCATATGATGGGATTTGTAGAGAATGAGGCTGGGGAGTGGGTTCGACGTGTACCGGGGGGGGTAATACATGAGGATGAGGCAGAACACAATGTAGCTGAGAATCCAGAACACTTACAAGGGCCAGATGTGCACATTGAAGAGCAACAGGATGAGCCTATACCACCACCTCAGCCTAGCCCAAGCATTCAGGATGTTCTGAACACCATGACCGAAGGATTTGGTGATATTCGACGGCAACTTACTGCAATTGAGGACAAACAGCGTGAACTTGGATACGATATGGACACCCTGAAGAAATATGGAGATATATTTAGTAGCCAGGTGGATAGCCGGTTGGCTCGAACGGAGACTGACATTCGCACAGTCCGGCACTCTTTGACAGCTATAGAGCGATATGCTCGCCGAACTGCACCTCCACCACATCCAGCCCATGCAGATCATGATGGTCCTACTCTTACTCAGCTTGACCCCTAGTTGTTTGGTTTATGACATTGGTGCTTGTTGGTTAATATGGGATATGTTTTTTGATTTTATTACAAAACTCTAGTTTATAGACTTTTTGATGTACATGTTAACCCCTTTTGATGTACATGTTAACTTTAATGAACTGAATGATAATATAATCTTATCAATTGTAAGTGATGATGATGAGACTTAACCAAACGTTCTGTTTGTTATAGTCTAACATGGAATTTTATAGTGTTGCTAAATCATTAGGTTTGTTATGTCTGTTATAGTCGACTACAATTTGTTATAGTCGACTATAACAATCTGTAATTCACTATAACGGCTACTTTTTTGAACAAGTTGTTGAGCATTTGTAGTCAAACTGTATGCCGTAGTCATTTATAGTCCACTATAAAATGGTATAGTCGACTATGACAAACATAAAATACATACGAATGTGCTTCCCAGTTATAGTTGACCATAACTTACTTGTAGTTTACTACTTCAAACAGAAGTACAAAGTGACTTAGGATTAAGCCATGCTTTAGAGTCAAGTATAATAGACAATATTCGACTAAAACACTAGCAACTTACCATATTCAATTAACTTGGTTGAGTTTTTTTAACAATGCATATATTGTGCATAATAATATGGTCGGTTCAATTATGGAACAAATAGGGTCTATAACTTGAAGTCAAGCATAACTTGTGCATCATAAGGTCGATATTCACCAATGGAAGAAGTGCTGATTTCCTCAACATTGCTAACAAAACCTGCCCAACATATACTTCATTGGAATGGATATGAATTTATACAAAATTTACATTAAGTTACATAGTCAAAATGGACCTAAGTCAGTTGTCCAAACAAAAAATTACATTCTAAATATACCCCATTATCTGGTTTTACAATACACTTACAACCCAATACATAATTATCAATATTATAGATACTTTCAAAATTATCCTCAACTCCATGTAAGTAGGTAAAATGTTGTTCAATCTCCCATTACGCGTTGTATCCCCAGTGAACGTTGATGAAGCATCATCTATTGTTTGCACATCGTCTATAGGCACACACCATGCGAAGTAATTGCAACTATGCCCATTCGCTTCCTGTAATAATTGAAATAGAACAAAATTATTAAAGTTGTACACGATATTGTAAATTGACAGCAATAGTTTCAAGATTGCATATTACGCACCATGTAACTAGGGCATGAGTAAAACAAGCAAAATTTGCTATTTTTCTTATGTGATATTTTCAAGATTGCTCGACGTCCACATCCACACAAGTTAGGTGCTGCTCTCACACAATTAGGTGGTGGGAGGTTGGTCGAATGAGACATTATTTCACGTGTCAACCTACGAATCAAAATGTAATATCAATTGTACTTATATGAATAATGTATCTACATGCTCAAACCGGGATAATGTGTCATACTTTGAATGTATTCAAAAAATAAGTAACATGCTTAGTTTATAATGAAAATTGGAATGGAAGGTGAATAACTGTTCCTTGCTATTACTGAAATACAAACAACACAAAAATAAAACAAAGAAACCCCTCAAATGTGTCCTCGAAAACATGTTATATCAATTTATGCTCCAAGACATATGTTATATCAATTGTAGACAAACTCAATCAACCATTTCAAAACAATAATTAACCATTGTTATGCAAAGTCACATATTCTCTGACTTTTAAATATACTTTTGTCAAATTTCATAAATCAAATGCAAAAAAATTTCACAACAGTAGCTTCAATTCAATTATTTTCAGTCAAGATGAAATATTATTTTTTTTCCCCACATCACAACCAGCCCAAGTTGGAAACCAAAAAAGCACACCAATTTTTACTCACATTTCCTCAATTTTCAATCCCTCTATTTCAGTGGACTTTAATTTATGCCAGTAAATTCATTTTCGACGTGCAAGAAGTTTAATTGCAAACATATAACTATGGGCATTTATGCTTAATCATACCTTCAAATGGGTGAAATATTTGCCGGCGATGGTTATTGACGATGCACATGCAACAACAAAACCGATGAACTGTGTCGACGCCTGTGGATGTAGATCCAGGGGTTCACTGTGTCGATTTCTCACAGTACATTGGTGAATCTCTCCAATATTCAGGCGAGTTGAACGATCGAAGGTCAGCCGTGAAGAAGTTCTTCTCTACGCAACAGGTGCAAGATCTACTTTTTAAACCCCCATTTGCGATCGATGGTATGGTGCGAAAGAGATCCAAGGTCAGCTGTTTGTGATCGATGCTATGATGCGAAAGAGATCCAAGGTCAGCCGTTTGCGATCGATGCTATGGTGCGAACAAGATCGAGGGTCCAGGCGTGAAGAAGTTTTTCTGTGTGAACGAGATCCAAGATCTACTTTTTTGAACACCCATATGCCCAAGGGTAATGTAGGAATTTCATCTAAAATGGGAATCATGTTCCTGACCAACCAAACGTGGGGATAGGTAATATACAAAGGATTCCTACTACCCATTCCCAACCAACCAAACATGGGGATAGGTAATATTCATCACATTCCCATTCCCAAGTAATGTCCCATTCCCTGGCATCACATTCACTTTCCCCGAACCAAACACACCCAAAGAGAATAGCTGTTCCCAGTCCTAACTGCTCCTCCCGCGCAACAATATGTAACGTGGCACCGTTATAACTGCCAAGTGTTGAAAACTAAAACGTGTCATCTTCACACGCAAACATATATACAAGCCCCTTGTGTCCTTAACCCTGCAATTTCTCTGTCATTCTCTCGTCTCCAACACTTCACACAATATACTGTTTTAGGGTTTCTTCTACATCCACACCCAGATTTTAATTTTACTTTTCTGCAGATATCCTTATGTTTCTCACAGGTCAGCCCATTTTTCACCATTTTTTTTAGTGTTCATTGCGCCTTCTATGTGCATGTATGAATGTACGTAAAATTTTGAGATGATGATTATGATATGTTTTCCCTATTGGGGAAAAAGAAAAAAGAATGTATGTTAAATTTAGCCTGTCTTCTGAATTGAAGATTCAACGATTTATAGCAACTTTTCATAATTTATGGGCATGTTTATATGCTGGGTGTTACTTGTTTTTACACTAGTGTGTGTGTGATCAAGAACATAGACACGTTTTTTATACACCAGTTTTCACATCATTCTTGCGCCGTCAGATCCATGTTCTCCAAAAACATAAGAAAAATAAAAATAAAAATTGTGGGTCAGCATTTTTGGAAACTATTGGATTTTGCGGGATACGATAGCTTGAAAATGGTGTAAAAAATTGTGTCCATGATCCTGACCCATATAGAGGTTCATACAAGTATTAGTATACTACTCTGTTTTGGACTGAACTAATAATGGGCTATCGGGTAAATACCAAATAGTTTTAATCGAGAAACTCCCATAATAGAGCTAAACCCAATTCAACTTATGATTTTGTAAAAAATAAATGAAGACGGCAAACAAACAAGTAATTTGCTCACTGAGATATCTCTAGAAAGGCTTTCAGAAAAATACTATAGGACGAAGTATAATTAATGCTCGCTATACTAACATAACGGGAACAAAATATTTCTCTTCTTTAGATAGCACTAGATGATACTATTTGAAAACAATCCATCTTTCAGAACACAATCACCATCCCAGCAAACAGAACAGGAATGACAAGCAAATTCAGGCATCTCTGACTTAAAAAAAAAAAATTGTAGATGGACTTGTTATTACACAACAAAAGCCTTCCCAATCACCTCTTGGTTCTGAACCTTCCAGAGCATGGATATACCTAAGCCGAGGAAACTCTTTACTTCATTTATATTCCAGGACAATTTCTTTTTTAATTATATCTCTGCCCGCACGCATGTGTGTGTGAGATTGTAGGGGATTTGGCATAGACCGTATTTGTAACTATGTTTGTTAATATATATGTATATATATATTAAAAAACAAAGGAGAAGAAAAATATAGGGGTATGTAAAAGCCTTCACTAGCTAAAAATACAATAACAATAAGAGGCCTAAGTGTGCTACAAAGATGTAGACTATTACAAATCACAAATAAAAAAAAGGCATTGCCCTGTTCAGTTTTCCAGCAAATAAGATCGAAGTGAGGGCTTCAGCAACCTTACCAGCCCAAGCATCAGAAGAATATCAAACATAAAAGACACTGGGTCCTCAAGTAGTAGTATATTCCTATATGGCCCCATGCCATAGTAGGCAACTAGGCACCCTATAACACCGATGTCGTTGATTTGGAACTACAACATTGCAGAAGTTACTGCAGAGGACATGAGGCTTCTAATAAGCATGGTTCTATAATGTTGATTGTTGGAAACACTGATACAAATGAGCTTATAGTTGAACGAGAGAGGCTGATTATTCTTAGATAATTACATAGATTTTTTTTTTCTTTTCCAATTGAATTTATTTTCACCATCTAGTACTAAAGTCTGTTTTTTTTTTTTTTTTTTTTTTTTTTTTTTCCCGATAGATGAAACATGCTTGTCTGCTTTGACATATATTTTCTGTACTCTACCTCAGGTTTATTCAACATGCATAATTAGTGTTGGAAATGGAAGATGCACAAGGGATGGTGTCAATTGATTTATCAGCCTATCAAGACACAAATAGAGATCTATACAACCCAGCTGTCATCATTGCAGGATGCTTTGCGGTGGTAGCAATGGTCCTCTCCATCCTCCTCATTTTCCAACATCTCCGATCATACACCAACCCTGCAGTCAGTTCTTTTCCCATATGTTAATTGTAACCATTTTATTCAAAGCTGTAATTCTATACTGTAATGTGTTTGCTCCATTTAAATTATTATTATTACTACCACTACTATTTTGGTGATATTGTAGTCTGTAGTGTTTGGTGCATTCAATTTGCATGACATGCTATGTATTTTGAAAACGTTAATAGCATCTCTATAGAAGCTCAATATCTATGATTGTTACTACAGTATTATTTTGGCTGGTCAGAAAACTTGTGAAGGGTTAAAAAAGGATTGATATATTTAACTACTGGGATTGAACAGAATGTTGTTTGATTCAGGACATCCCAAAGGTTGGGGCCCTTAGTTGGTAAATCCCAACTGGTGCTATGCTTTTTATTAAATGTTACTGTTGCTATGAATAAGGGATTCATAATAATGAGAATTAATTTTAAAAAACAACATAAAGGCTGTAAGTATTTGAGACCTTTATTTTTGTACGGAAATTTCCCAAGAAAGCATCCTCATCTAGTGCTTGTTATGTGAGTAAATAAGATTTCTAATTGAAGAGAAAAGGGAATGAATGATTGTCTCTTTGTGGTTGATTGAGAGCCTTGCTCAATCTCTATTTGATTTCTTTCCAGGAGCAAAAGTGGGTTGTGGCTATTATTTTCATGGTTCCTGTCTATGCTAGCGAGTCGGTAAGGGTCTGTCTTTCTTAGAAATATATTCATGATTTCTTTTTATGGTTTTGGTATACTACAATATGAAAAGAACAAATGAGTATCTATGTTATTATAAAGGCAAGTGGGAAATTGTATAAGAAAGAAAACTGCTTAATTTTCACTTCTATCCTCTAGCTATGTATTTCCCTGGGGGAGTCCCCTCCCTCCTTTCCTTTGTGCAGAAGTTCCACTGTCCTGAGGTGTTTTCTCTATTCATACCAACTTTATTCAAATTTAGTGAGTGATTACTTTTGTTGGGAACAGTATTTTGTGGGGCTTTAGAAAGGTGATGCAAGCCTTAGGGCCTGTTTGGCGATGCAATTTGTAAACGGTTTTCAGTTCTGAGAGTTGAAAAAAAAAAAAAAAAAAAATGCATGTTTGTGAATTAGTTCTAAAAATAAATAAATAAATAAATCTGAAAATTTTTCTTGAAAACAGCTCATTTTTGGAGAACATTAAAATAATGTTCTCAGTTTTTTGGTTTTTTGTTTCCTGATTAAAAAGCATAAAACTACTGAAAACAACAGATTCTCAAAATTTATTGCTGTTTTTTGTTTTCTCAAGACACTCTTCTAGGAACAGTTCCAAAGTACACAGACAAACACGCCCTATTTTCTCTGTGTGTGTGTGTTTTCATTGATTATTTGCTACTGCACTTGCGTTGAAGTCAAAACAAATTCCTCAACCAATGGAGTTTATTTATTTCTAAAAGGAGAATCGACAGTTTATGGTAAAACCAAATTATGTTTTTGGTGCTTAGAAAAATGCCTATTTAATATTATATGATGTGATAATTCAGTTTTTTATCAAATCGGCGGCATAAAATCCTGCTCCATCCAAACATCATCTAATTGCCAGACTTATGATTCCTTCTTTCTTTTGTTATTATTTTTTTTCATTCCAACTTTCCAAGAAAAAAAAAAATTGTGTGGTTTTGTGCCTGGGGAATTGTGACCCTACATAATGCTACAAGACAACAATTGTTATTGGGGCAGAGAAGCACTCAGATCAACAATTGCGATGATCAATCAGACTGCTATGGGAGGGCTGCTCAGAGGAGGGTGAAAATGAGGCCTAAAATGTGTGTCACATGTCCCTCCCCATCCATGGACAAGCTTTCCTATTTTCCAGGTCCACAAACTTGACAGACAAAATTCCTTAAAAAATTGCCAAAATAAGGAGGGAAGGCAATCTGCCAATTACCCCTATAAAAGCTGGGAGAAGTTTTAACACATCCTTGAATTACACTGCTTCTGTTCTTTTATGCATTTTTCTGATGATCATTTTTGTATTTTGGCAGATTATATCGTTGTGGAACTCAAGATTTTCTCTCGCATGTGACATTTTAAGAAACTGCTATGAAGCATTTGCCTTATATTCTTTTTGGAGATATTTGGTTGCTTGTCTAGGTAAGCTGCACATTTTTGGGCTGTATCGAGGAACACCACTACATACTAATCTACCTTGATGCAGTTGTCATTCTTTCACTGTCCTCTCCATCTTCTTATTCGTAGTGCCTTATGCTAATTAAACATGGCTTTAAGTGCTGTAAATTTCATTTAGCCAAAAAAAAAAAAAAGAGCACTCTAAATTGCTTTACTTCCATAAAGCTACTGGGCTTCAGGAATATTGGAATTAGCAAATACCAAAAGACGCATCTAATTTGAACGTGACACTAGCATCTATAGCTTCTATGGTTCAGCATCTCTTGTTAAACTTTATTCCGATTGTTACTTCAAAATCAGTTTGTGATTTTTCTTAATGAGACTAGTAGCTCTATCTTATGAAATTATATCCTGCCAAGCTGTTGTGATAATGTCCATTTATCTTAAGAAAACTATGCTAGGTGGAGAAGGAAGAGTCATAGAACTACTTGAAAATGAATCAAGAAAGCGGCTCAGCAAGCCATTGCTGGAAGGGGCAGATGAAAAATGTGGGTCACAACAAAGATCACTTCGCAACTTCTTCCTCCAACCATATGTGATGGGACAAAACTTGCTCACAATTGTGAAATTCGGGCTTGTGCAATATGTAAGTCAACAAAATATCACTTCACATAATTTAACTAGTATTCCGTTTTGACCCTGATATCTTCTGGATAATCCAGATGATTCTGAAGACATTTTGTGCATTTTTAGCATTCTTGTTGGAGCTCTTTGGTGTTTATGGTGATGGGGAATTCAAGTGGTACTATGGGTATGTATCTTCAAAGCTGCACCTATTTTGATATTATCACATCTCACTCCTATGTGCTTCATGGATGCTTTTGAGTCCCATTTTATTTGATCATTTATTTACTTATTCATTTATTTTGGTTTCAGATAGCAAGATGTGCGGATTTTTTAACTCTACACTCAGTATCACATTCTAAGTTATATAAATTTTACCAGTTATTAGTGATATGTTTGTGTGTGAGACAAATAGTTTTCTATTATAACACTAATTTAAAATTGAACTTTTAATCTCTAGGTGTATGAAATGTTTCAATAATTGTGTCACATGGATATTAAAAAGGCTGGATTTCTTACTCATTTCCATGATTAGTTTCACCATCCAAGGCCAAGGTCAAGTTTGTATCCCCATTGGTTTCCATTCATGTTAGTTAACTACTCTCCTTGATGATTTCCTTTTACTTCTTCATATCCAAAGAGTGCTTATGTGCTAAGAATATGTTGTTATATGGGTCATAAAAATATGAAATAGGGCTTGAATAAATTTATTCATTGTCGGAAAACTCCAAATTGGGATCTGAAACACTTACCAGATAGGCTTTCCTAAAATCAAACTAAAGGCTGACTAATGGTTTTAGGAATCTGCAGGCTGTCAACAATTTGGGTATTAAATTAAACGTCTGTGTTAACCATCTTATGTACACAAACTTGAATTAATTAAATTTTATTGTCCTTGTGCATAAATGGGAAGTTCGCAGACCACAAATTTTTGTGGATACTTTCCTTCTGTAATTTTTTCCTTTTTGCCTTTTTTAATGAATTAACTTGAGAGAATTTGCAGTTTGTAGTGACATCTATACTGGCTGTTTGTTGTCCAATCCATGAATTGATACCATCAGCCTAATAAATGTTGTGTGCATGAAGTGCATGATGTATTTTAGAATATTAGGCCCGAACATTTTGTATCTTCTTTTTGTAAGTGTCTGTCCTTGGGTTTCCTCTCTGTTTAATGTAGAATGAGTTCCCAGCAGTTCCTTGATCAATAGGACCAAAAATTAAGTAGATTCCCAGTAATTCCTTGATCAATAGGACCAAAAATTAAGTAGAGAAGTGGTAAGGGCAAGTACTTCCCACTTTATGAATCAGACAAACAATTGTAAACCATAAACAGGTTTGACTAGGTTATTTAAAGCTGATACTTTATATCCAAATATCCTAGATTGATGCTCACAGCTACTGCCATGCATGAGTAGGGGAAAGAAAGAAATAGCATTACTTTTTAGAATGTTGAAGCTTCTAGTGTTGATTTTAGTCCCTTTTGGTCAAAAAAATCTTCTTTTGGAAGTTTGCTTAGGGTAGTGGCTGGTCTGGGTTACTATTCTGTACAATTTTTTAGATTCACTTGAGCTCTACTTTGAGGCTTCTGGATGTATGAGTGTCTCATGTACAAGAGTTCTATTTGATTTTTAATTTTAATTTTTTTTTTAAAGGGTGGGAGATAAGGGTTAAAAGAAATGTCTTTCCTTATCCTCTTTCACTCTTATGACTATGCCCCATCTCTTGCAGGTACCTGTACATGGCAGCCATATTGAACTTCAGCCAGATGTGGGCATTGTATTGCCTGGTGCAGTTTTATAATGTGACTCATCAAAGACTTCAACCAATAAAGCCTCTTGCAAAGTTCATCAGTTTTAAGGCGATTGTGTTTGCTACTTGGTGGCAAGGTGTGGGCATTGCATTACTTTGTGAATTTGGAGTCCTGCCCAAGGAGGGACAATTTAAAAGTGGATTGCAGGATTTTCTGATTTGTATAGAAGTAAGTTGCTTCTTTACACTATGGTTCTGGTAATTCAAACATACTTGGACATTTCTGATCTTGTTCATGTACACTTACTTCATACCTATGTTTTCAAAGAGGCCATATTTTGTTGGTGAGAAAATTCTTAAAATTATTTCTCTGACTGATTACGTGATTGCTTGGAAGATCAGGAAGATCATCAAACATTTTCAACCTCTAGTTCTCCTCAAATGTTAGAAGCAACTCCATTTGCAAAAGAAGAAAATCTTATGCTCAACATTTATGATTGGTCTATGAAAACCTGCAGGGCATCATACTAATTAGTTTGTTTCTTTCTATGGCCATGACCAAACAGATATATGTCTATATTTTTACAGATGGCCATTGCAGCCGTTGCTCACATTTTTGTCTTCTCTGCCAAACCTTATCAATTCCTCCCAGTTTCTGAGTATGGGAGGGTCACCACTGAAACAACTAAAGCAGTGCTGAAGATAGACGAGGGTTATAATGAGAAACCAGCTGTGGTTGAAAGAACGGACACTCAGGTCGAGGCTCCCGGAACAAGCGTTAAAGAGAGTGTGCAGGACATTGTTATTGAAGGCGGTCATCGTGTAAGCTCTCTTCACCTTGCTGTGCAGTCTGCAAAACTCCTTTCTTACATTTTAATTTGTGTTCCAAATTTATTTTCACACTAAATAAACAGGTCGTCAAGGATGTTGTATTGACCATAAATCAAGCAATAGAACCTGTGGGAAAGGGCATGACAAAAATCCAGGAGACTTTCCACCACATCTCCGCCAGTTCAGATGACAAGGAAGAAGAGTTGGAAGTAAAAGTTGAATCGGAGGTGAAAGTTGAAGGACATGTTGAAAAGGATGTTACAATAAGTGGATCTTATGAGTCTAGTTCTGAGGAAAAGGAAATTACTTAAAATCTTGCGGTGGAAGATGTGCTAACAATGAGCAAAATAAGTTTATTTTGAAGACATTATTGGTTTGGGCCAGTTTAGTTCCTATTTAACAGAATTGCGTCTGGTGCAAACTAAAACAAAAGGGAAATATATATAAATAGAAACAAGCAGCCTGTTAACATTTATAAACATCTAACATACAAGAACAAATCAATCACAATTTTTTGCAAATAAAAAGTCCTATCCTCCATCTTGGCCAGAGCAGCACACTTCTGAGCAACAGCTGAGGCAGCCAAGAAACGCTAAAGCAGTGCAAAGCTGTGTGATTACAATCGCACATTGGTTATTCATACGGGAACAGGCTTGGATGCAGCACATGCAACAACAGCAGCTACACATCTTGCCACAACAGTTGGAAGCTGCCTTCACGAAAATTTCAGCAGCTTCTGGCAATTTTGCTGCTTCACATCCTGGGGGTATGTTTTCAGCAGTTGCAGACAAGTTTCCGAAGCCGACACCGAGGCTGGGCAGCAAAATTATTTTCTGGCCTTTGGATTCTGCTTGTTTTCGCGAATCGACTTTCTTGGATACCTCCGATCCTGCAGCTTTCTTCCCTTCCTCGGTCTCGAGTAAGATCATGCGTGTATACTCGGATACAATGCCAGTCTGTATGCTCATCTTTGCGACCTGCCAGAAAGGAAAACTTAATGTCAGGACGGATGGAATGGACATAGTGACATCCCTAGTCGTACAGTTAAAAACAATAGGTCACATCTTGTAGAGCCGGGCATGAATAGATAATCCTAACCATTCGATCCACCAGAAGCTTTTAAATAATCAGCAAAGCATATAGCAGAAAAACCATTAAAAAAAGTCGGTGAATCATGTGGCCAGGATTATCAGAAGGGGGTTCCTCCTCTTTCGCCATTAATTCCTCTTTCGCCATTAATTCCCACTCCATTATATGGGGTAGCTCTTTCTCAAAATTTAACTGCATAGTTTTTGGATGATCTCCTTTATGAATAAAACTTTCAAAAATAAATGCATCGAAAATTTTAGGCATTCTACTCAATTTTCGGGCTCTAATTCTAATCCAGATATTCCATGTCTCAACAAATTTTTATTTATTATTTATTATTTGTTATTATTATCATTTTATTTTTTTAGAACACTGAAAAAGGAATTTAGAACACTGGGTAACAAACCTTCTCCTCAAGCTGTTTATCATCTGAAAACCATGCCTGAGCTGTGAGTAGATCAATCCATTGCTTTGCACATACCTGTCAAAGAATGGAAATTTTATACCTAATAAAAGGTGCAATAGCATGCAGTTCTTTACATGTCGAGTTGTTGATATAGTTTTTTAAACAAGGAACTGACTTTTGAGAAGGTAGAGAGTAAGCCTTGGCAGCTTATGCATTGGAGATATATCATAAATATCAAAAACCACGATGGATATTCCACATATGGTAGAAGCTACATGAGCACATTTAGGCAAAGTATCCATGAAGTATTCCGACAATAGAATAGAAAGAAGAAAAAAAAAAAACTATTTATAAGTTCTGCACTCTGCAATCTGTCGAATCAAGGCCTCAATTGAATAAAAAGGGAAAAGGGATACAATAGATGGAGCTTCGATAATCCAAACCAGGTATGGCTTCCCGTAATAGAACAGCAAAAAACATATATAACTAAAATCCATAAGGTAACCAGATCAAAGAATAACCCAATTTGATTACTAAATGCGCTAAGGAAAAAATTGAAGTTCTTCAACAAGAAAAGTATAGGAAGTTTCGAGTATGCATCGCATCAATGCATTTAATGAACATGAATAAAGCAGAACTCAAATGAATATAAGGTCATTATTGCCTTACCCTGTCAAGAGGTATTTCCTTTGCCATCTGTACTTTCAAGTCTACAACAAAATTGCTCAAATCTGCAAAGACACCTCTAACTTTAAGAGTGTCAGGAAAGTTCCCTCGGTATCTGCCGGATACAGTCAATGGGCTTTCAGATAAAAGGTCTGGAATGCAGGAAGGGTAAACCTACCAGGAAATAAGTCAGGTTAGTCAGGAAATAGCCATTTCAAGTCAATATAGAAAACCAAATGTCTAAATTCAGCATCAGGTGGACAAGATTGAAAAATTCTGCAGCAGATTTAAAATACATAGCTGTTTCAGTATTGAAAACGAAAATAAATGAACATGACAGAAAAAATAAAGAAACAGTTCCAAGTGACATAAGACACAAACACAGACAACAAACATGATATGGAGAAAAGAGGAAAAAGCACACGACATGTTAAAGTGTATTGCATCTCCACATCTCCACAAAATACCAGTGAGGAAAGCTCGGCAATTCCAAGAAGCATAATATATATCAATTGGCCTGCAAGGATGCCTATCCTCCTTAGAATCAGAAATTAACCATGACATACATCCTTCAATCCTCTTATAAAAAAATTGTGGTCAATGAAGGATGAGAGAAATAATATGAATATTGTAAGTAGGAAAATGAATATCTATGGAATGGCCTAGTCATATATAGAAAGATATAACAAGGCATTTGTAAGGAGACTTTTTAGAGAAACACAGGAAAATTATAAAATGTTTTTATTGATGTCAAACAAGACCTAAATGAAGAAGACAAATCAGGACAAGCATACCTCAAGTTCAAGATCATCTGAGTTGTCGATGGTTATATTTGCAAGAATGGCAGATGAAGCTTGGGTGAATAGTCTTCGCATCCGAAACTCAACTGAATCTGAACATATACAAAGAGAGATTAGAAAAAGCATTAATATTTCACATAAGATCTACTATTATCTAAAATACTTCTTGATATAATTTATTAAGAAAATTTATAATATTAAAATTCACTATAGTCAAGAGTCAACACCATAAAAGATCCCAAGTGATGGGCATGGCTGCTAACCTATGTCCGATGGGCTTAAATAAGTCATATCCACACAATTACCAAATTGGTAAACTGAACCAGTAGGTTCCTTACCACCGTACATTTGCAGTATTTCCAGTTTTACTGTAGAAAGGGTCCAAGTTTCACATTTGCATATAATACTCATTAGTGACACCTGTTTGCAAGTTCAGAATACAGAACTGACCTGCATCATATGCAGCATCGTAATAGCCCCCACCAATCATTGCCAGCATTCGCAAGAAATAATGATTACAGAATGAACCTGAAAATTGTTTTTTTAACATGAGAAATCAACTAGAAGGTCCCTAGAAAATAAGAACATACAGCCAAAAGATGCAAGTACATAAATGTGCATATTATCGACTTATCACCAGTCACTCAAAGCAAGCAGAAAAATAATTATAGCAATACATATATGCTTCAGTGCTTCACAGATTTAAAATCATCAGAAAGTCTCCCCTATGTCACAGTTCTAATCAATCTTACAGCATATGATAATATGCACCTATGGGTTGGGACAAATTGCTTCACATAAATCTGCAAGACAACAAAAAATAAATAAATAAATAAAATAGTATATTATATAGGGTTTCCTACAGTTCAACTTCCATCACAAACTCTAACAATAGTTCATCACCCTAGATGCTAGATGCTTCTGAGATTTCATCAAAAAAATAAAAATGTAAAATGTAAAAATAAATTTTCTAACTTCATCAACTTGCCAAATCGGAGAAAGTAGTAAAGAACTACTCAAGTTCAGACTTGGATAAATGGATAATACAGAGGGGGCACAAATGGGAAGGGGCAGAGCCAAATGACCTTCAGGAGCTATGCAAGGAAAACTCTTTCCTATCGTGGCTTCCATCTAATCCAGCTGCCATTTCAAATGCTATATGGTGATGAATGGCAAGAAGAGCATATATCGCAAGCTGATATATAACATGACCGTGTTGTTCGCTGAAGGAAAGTAGGAAACTAGGTTCAGCCTCTTGGGCCACCCATGGAGAGCAATTAATGATTGTTAAATTTCAATATAGACATTCATATAACCAGAAAACCAAACTCATGGAAAGAAAATGCATGTGTAGCATTTTCCCTGAAAGAAACCAATGTGAGATTTCCTCCATATAAATGTGTCTAAAGGATTCCTTTAATACCCAATGATTCATGATTTTAGTACATGGTTTAATAAATTTTGGGACGATCCAATGTAGACAAAGGATTTAAAACTACATTAAATTGTAGTCAGGTAGGCACATAACCTATAAAGAAAACAATGTGTTTACCTCTTGCCTAGCAACTTACCCAACACTCATGTGAATATAACCAATACATCCAGATATTGAACTGAATATTAAAAACCTGCTTAACAGTCACAGGACGGACCAAAGATAGCATATGACATCATCAGAAGACCAATTTGCAGTACGAAAACCAATTCTGCATAAGTAACGCCTCACATGCAACAAACATGTATGAAAGTCTAAGAAATGAATAAAAAAAGGCCAAGTGTAAGATAATTAAGAAAAAAAAAAAGTTCACAAAGGGAATTTTGCATATTGAAGAGTGAGTCCATGGTTTAACAATGTCATGGGCAAACAATCACACAAAAAACTAAAATAGACTACAACTACCCAAGATGTCACAAAACCCAAAACAAAAAGGTAGAAATTAAACCCTAAAATCATTACCTATGCCAAAGGTGTGAATACGTGGACTTTTTGATCCCCTATTTGTTACACAACTTTTCATTACATCACAAATATGTCTCTCATCTTCAACAGCCCCATCAGTAATGAGGAAAATGATAGGCATTGAACCACGGGTATCGGATAGCAACTCCATTGCCTGAGAGAAAAAAGAGAATTGATAACAAACAAAGTGCAAAAACTATCACAAACAATGCAAAAGGTTTGAAGTAGATATGATATGAGAAATATTACAGACCCTTTAGAGTTTAGATAGCGGGAATAAAATGGTTTTTTTAATCCAAAAACCACTTCCAGAAATGAAGATGAATTTCTTTCTTGATAATTCCTCATTTTCAGGTCGTTTTGTGGGGTAAATGGACCTGCTTTTTCGAAAACTTGGAAAACAACATCTTGATGTTTCTTGAACATGGCCCCTTTTAGGAATTCAAAAAAAGTTACCGGAAACGTGCCGCCAAATGCTTCTTCCATGTCATTTTCATTTATCCATTTTTAAAACAGGAAATGATTTTTATTTCTGCTACCAATCGGGCTCTAGAATTGGAAATAAAATGACAAAAAAAAAAAAGATGCATCAGATGATTGGGAAATGCCAGAAGGGTCTCCCTGAAACCATCGATTTCGATGGACCTCTCCTCTTGGATAAAGCTTGAAAAGCAGAATAATACCTTTGGGTTGATCTTAATTGTCTGACTAATTTTCTAACATGTGGACATAGCTCTGCAAATTTACACCAAATGGTGCATGTATGTATGTGTTTGATACATAATTCTGTTTCTTCTAGATTTTCTTTTTGCTTTGTTAGCAAGTGAACACCATAGATGTTGGAAATGTGTATTTCTTTAATCGTTCAGAGGGTATATGAATTGTTGCATACAGTAAAATATTAAGGACTCAATTTATAAATAATAATAAATAAATAAAGCATTCATGAACAAAGGGTGAAAAAAACATGACTAGTGAACTCTAGATAAGGAGTCCAATCAACTAGTAGAAAATGAAATAAGACCTTGTTTAAGGGAAGCAAAATGTTTGTACCACCCCCTGCAATAAAGTTCATGCCAATCCACTGGGTGGCATTTTCAATTGCTTCCTTGGTAGCCAACTCCATCAATGAAGAAAACAGAAAAGTCTCTCCATTAAAAGCTATAATGCTAAACGAGTCTTTTGGATCAAGCTCAGAGAGGGCTGCAGACAGTGCATTCTTTGTATCCTCAAGTAGCTTTCCCCGCATGCTTCCACTTATATCAATAACAAATACCACATCCTTTCTGAAAACCTACCAAATTAATTGAAAAAGATGAGCATAAATACAATACAATTCCAATAAATAAAAACCGAAGACAGAGAAATTAAACCAAAGAGGAAAGCGAACCACCCTAAGAAGCACAGATACGGATATGCCGATTCAACAATTCTAAAAAAATGTAGGATACGATACGGCGGGGATACGTTAATAAATAACTATTTTAATATTTATATTTAGTCTAAAACATCAATAGAGCCACAAATACAAAGATGTATGATAATATGACTTTATTTTGTACACAGTACTACATTATAATAAAGCCACAAATATAAAGATGTAAACAATATTAGGGAATCACATATTCACATATCAACATAGCATCATTAAATCATTAATAATCAATTAATCACTACTATAAAAACATACATATATATCCCATATGTATCATAGATATTTTGTTTTAAATTTTACCTTGATGCTTTTTAAAAATTTCATTTCAACTCCTTTTTTTTTTTAAATAATAATAATAATTGCGAAATGACCCCTAGCCGTATCCCGCCGTATCAAAAACGTATTGGTGCCGTATCCAATGTTGTGACACTGTTCCGATATGTACGGAATGTATCTGATACGTATCGGGACATATCGGGGGCGTATCGGTATCCGATACGTATCTGATACATATTCGAGAGGGGTTTTGGAGTATCCGTGCTTCCTAGGAACCACCTATCTTGAATAGAAGCCTACAGCTTTGGCAGGCATGTCTATTTAAGAAAAATGTCCCCCGTATAATTAATGCAAACAAGCACATATACATATGGACATATACGCATATGCAGATATACATTTTATCTCCTACACATTTCTCACAAGCGTGACTGCAAGAGTCCTGTTACTCTTGTGATATTGTTAGGCCTGGCCATTGAAAAATTGATCAAAATGACAAATTTTTATTTTTATTTTTTTGGAAGTAAATTTGTATTAAAAACAATGGGCTGTTGTCATTAAAGTAACTACAAGCCCACCAAAAAAGTGTCTTAACAAAGGGGATTTAATGTCGATAGGAGAGGATTCCATATCTTCAAACATTCTAGAGTTTCTTTCTTTCCAAAGACACCAAAAGAGAGCATGAGGCACCATATGACAATTTTAATAACACAGTCTCCCTAAAATTTTAAGAAATCAAAGTCTACATCTGAATATCTGACTGCAAGGAGAACAACAAAAAATGGTTTGCCAATATCTATCCTCACTTAAAAAAAATAAGATATAAAAATAAAAAATTCATCTTTGAGCCACAGTATATATAAGACTTCACTCAACAAAACCCAGTCCCAGCTGTTCGAGATTGGCTCATGAATCATTTTCTGCATATCCACTCATTGAAAGACCTCTAACAAATCATAGGCCGTTATCCCTATTCTCATAAACTCACCCAACTGCTTTTGGCCTTTCCTTTCCCCCTTTTTGAAATAATTCACAATCCACAGAAGATCACAATTTGAAATATTAAAAATCAACACACTACATGCACCATGATTTCAAACTAGATTCACATAAATCAAAACTACTGCAAAATGCATACAAATGCAGAATTCCAAAAGTAAAAAGTAAATAAATAAGGATACTAAACCAACCTTCCTACTCTGCTGAACTCCTGGAAGGAGATAGAGACAGAACATCTCTCTTTGATCAACATCATGGACAGATGGAGATTGCAAGAGCACACCACCAAATATATGACTCAAAGAGACCTAAAAAAAATGTAGACAGGCTAAAAGATAAGATTCTTTAGACATAAAAAATGGAGGTGCTTCTCCCAAAATGTTCCCATGCATTTGGATAAGCAGTCATATGTCCTAAGAATCGTATCATGGCAGAAAATATGGATCTTGAATCTTACAGTATAAGAGAAAGTAAAGTCAGTACTCGACCATGTAAGAACTTCCGCTTCATATAAGAAATCCAACTTTCCTACGTGGCGTCGTTGTTGCTAAAAAATCAATAAAACATGTCACTTGATTCATGTCAACATTAAAAAAGAAGTCCAATAGAAATTTAAGCAAAGATGCACCTTCAAAGGATGACTAGTTGTCTTGCACAAAACTTCAGTTCCAGTACCAGAATTCACGTTCAGTTGTATTTTTTCTTTCTTAGAAATTTTCTTTCCAGCAGGAGTAACATATTCAGGAAAACTAAATGGTACACCCAGGGAAAACTGACCATTGCAATATAGTAATTTCTGAGACCAACTTACTTTAACTGAAAGATTGGAACCCCCATCAACCTTGAAAGGGATTAACAAACATACATTTTGGTGAAAAAGTGAGATAAACTGCATAAAGATAATTAACAATTCAAAATCTATTATTAGATTAAATAGATACCTGTGGTATTGTTAAGACAAATATATGGGGTTTCAAGAAGCCTCCAGTTTCAGGTCGGACTGCTTTTTCCACGTTTGTTCTATCATCCATGGCTATCAGTTGAGTACAATATGATTTTTTAGGAACTTCAACTTCTACACCTAGAACTGAACCCTGTTAGCCAAATAATATATTGCTTGAGAACATAAAATAAGCAAAAGTCAACATCTATGATACAAAGATAAGTTACAAAGAGGTCCACAACTTCTTATGCAGTGCCAGAAGCTGTCATTAACTTACAGCTTATATGACAGTGCGGATACAACATCAATAGAATATATATTTTAAGACATATTATTGTATCATCTAGCATCATTTACTATGCATCTCTTTATATTGGTTTTCAAAAATCCTAATCGAGCTGTTCACAAGGAAGACAGGGCAGAAAAGAAAAGGAAGAATAAGAAGAAAATCGAGGGGAAGAGAGAGGTGCCGTGTCAGAGTAGTGTTGTGTCGGACACTGCCATGGCATCTCCAAGGACTCATGCATTGCCTTCACTAGTATAGAATGGTTTTGGGATTAGATACCACTATTATCAAAGGCATCATATACCATTTCCCGACTCTCAGCAACAGCTTCTTAAAGCAAAGCATTTTGAACAAATTACTATAGTGTTCGCAGGACTGATGATTTACAACCAGGATTGTAATTATGTTAATCATTTAATTAGCATTTTCGAAGTAATTTTCTTGCTTCAGAAAGCAAAAAATAAAAAAAAATCCAAACCAGAACAGTCATGCTTTTCAACCAGGAGTGTAATTATGTCCACCGTTTACATAGCATTTTCGAAGTAATTTTCTTGTCTCGGAAAGCAAAAATAAAAAATCCAAACCGAAAAACAGTAGAATTATAACACATAAGTACGTAACCTTAATTGAAATACAAAAAATACCAATTTTAACAAATTTAAATCAACAAATTTAAATAAAAATTCAAACTTTATTCTTCCCCCAAACGCACCTGCTCGCCCATCGGAATCGCAAAGCGGCAATCGCAGCTCCGGCTTCCCATAACGCAATGAACACGCCACGAACCACTAACCGTGACAAACGCAGTATCCAAATAACAATACACCTCCAACGTGATCCCATTCATCTGAAGCGGAATCAACGCCGGCGGATCACACCGCCCGTGCACATGCGGCTGGTAGCTCGGAATATCCGGATTATCCACGATCGCCGGGTCGGATATCACCGCGTATACCATCGGTGCTGTCGGGAGATACGACTGCAACGACTTATCCATCGCCTCCGTCTTCGGCGGCGAAACCGATCTGTCTTTCCCGAAGTATATCCGTTTCGAGAGCCGTATGCCGTCCTCGACGGCCTTGGCGAAGTCGTCAGCCATTGGTGAGGCTTCTGGCTGAGAGATTCCAGTCCCGGAGAACGGCGAGAGATCGTCGGAGATTGAAGATGGGAAAGGAGAGAGACAAGGTTTTGTGGAATGGGTTTGGAGTGGGGACTCGGGCAAGCATTCCTCAGTATATTTTTTTGAACTTGATTGATTTATAGCTTTGGGAGAAAGAGACGGACGAAATGATGGACCCCTTTTTCGTTACGCTCGAACACAGAGATGGCGCTCGTGTGGGGGAAGGTATTTAGTTTGACAGCTAATATATTTGATCAATGGTTTTACGACAAGTGGGTTGCCGGCTTAGGGATTCGCCTTCTATGTAACGGCTAGTGCTTCTGATTGTGCCACGTGTTTGTTTAATTGCATTAAAGTAATGTAATAACTGGTTGGTTGTGACAATAGTAGGACAATGTAACGTTCCTTTAAGAGAAATGATACTGTGAGGACGCCTTCATCGATGGATTGATTGACACGTGCTTCATCATTGGATATAGGATTCTCCATTAATCACACAGATAAAATTTCATTGTAAAATAATACTCCTGATGTTTGACCAAAGTTTTAATGTTTTCTCTTATAGTAGTACTAGCAAGGAACCGCGTGATGTGCGGTAATTAAAAATTCTAAATATTTTATTGGCCAAAAGAAAAAAAAAATTCAATTTATATGCTTAACGACAACCAATGACTTTTTAAGAAAGGGTTCCAAATTTTAAAGTGAAAAAACATAGAAAAAAATTATTATAAAAAAAGGAGGAAAAACATTGGTGGTTCAAAAGTAAAGTGAGAAGAGAGTTTTAGAAAGAAAAGTTTTTAAGCTGTCATGTCAGCATAACTCCTAAATATAGTACAAATTTTGATAAAATGTTTTTGCTAACTTTAACTTGAATGTAAGGGCCCATTTTGAAATTTTTTTTTTTAATGGAAAACTATTATTGATTCCTAAATATTTTCCTAATCTATTTTCGAATGATGTGGTTGTTAAAATGGCATGCATTTAAAAAATTTTGTGTTGATGTGAGTCATAAGAATAGGAAAATAAGGATTAAGAACACTACTCTTTTGTGTTTAAATTTATACTAGTAATAGTAGGAGCGACTCAAAGTGATCAATATGATAATGAGAAATGTTGGGTATCCCAATTCAAGGTTCTCAAACAAATTCCACGATGGATGGGTCTCGTAATGGGTACCACACTTTATGTTTATTCAAGAATTCCAAATTCAATGATAGTTTTTCAAAGTACGACGCATGAGTTATTAGAATACAAGCCAAAAATAGTAAAAACATTAACGCTATGTTTGGATAAAGAATTTCTAAGTGGAATTTGCTTTTGAGATGGAATTTGTAAAATTTTTGTAAGAATTTTGTCCATCCCATCCTTATAAAAATTTTACAAATTCCATCTCGAAAGCAAATTCCACCTAAAAAGTCTTTATCCAAATATAGCGTAAGAGAGTTCATGATGAGAAGTATGGGCACCTTCTTACCAACCTATACCAAGTCTTACTAATGTGAATTTAGATTTCTTAACAATTGTAAATATGATCAATGGCAAAATGATAAAAGTTATTTTTGGAGTCAACCATCATATTATTATTAATATGATATTTTAGTGAGTGGGTAACCGATGACATGGACTTCCAACATGCCCGGCCCATATGCAAAGTTAATTTGAATTAATTTTTGTTTCTGTGCCTCATGGTGCACTCCAATTGGTTGCAACGTTAATGCTCGATATCCGTGGCAAGATCGTGTCGGCATTATTACTCAATCCTGATTCAGTGTGATTGAGAATGGTCCCTCACTTATCCAAAAGTAGTAATAATAATAATAATAATAATAACAATAATAAATCTTAGCAGAATATTTTGTAGTGATATGTCCCCATATGATGATAATCCATTAGACACAAATATGAAGTTATGTTGTAAATTTGTCTTTTTGTTTATGCAATCATCTAAATGCAGAAACTGTTCCCACAGTAAATCAGGAAATTTTAAACTCTCTGCTGTGAAGTGCTGACCACTCCCCTTTGCATTATTCCTTCCAGTTTTTTTTAAAAGTAATTTCGTGGAAAAAAAATCTAACCTCCAAGCATGTATGGTCCTTCTCATGCTTTTACGGAGGTGCTTTCTCCAGCAAACCTCGAGCTAGGAGGTGAAGTACAACATAAAAAAATTTTTGGAAAAGAATACAATCAACTATGAGACTACTACAAGAAACCAAAACTACGTGTCGTGTGGTGCTAGGCCATGAGGAATGTATTTGATCCAGGAATAACCATATGATTACGGCATTCTCCATGGATCAAGGCCGGGGTTGGAACACAAGCTCCAACGTGGAACTCTGTTAAATGACGTTTCCCACCTCATGTGATTTGCATCCTCGCCTCCTCGGCAATTATATGGCAGTCAGTCAAGCTCTTGACGCAAGGTATAAAAGAGTTCATCATGGAGTACCATATATGTTGGACTAAAGCTGTGCGAAAATAATTTCATTCCATGTATCGGGAACGCCAGGTAAACACCAATGCAAGCAGTCCTGCATACCTGGTGTGGCTTTTATACTGTATCGGGATATATGACCCTCGTCTCTAAGCTGGGATGGAGCAGTTATGTCCAAGAGCTTGACCCTTGTCCCCTTCACTGCCGCTGCAGCAACAGTATCACTAGATTCATCCTGTAAAATTTCCTTACCTTCAGACATAGGGGTGGTATTATCGCAGCTCCCTCCAGTGTTCCAATCCCCATTAAAGAAATGCCTAGGTGAGATAGTCCGGTAGAAGGCTTTCAAGCCTGGATATCTGGGAAGCTGTGAGTCTACCCACTTGACAATACTGTGGATGGTCAAATTCTTCGCACCTGCAATCTCTGCAATCTTCCTATTGGTGTTGGGCACGCCCCCCACATGCATGACCCACCGGTTTGCATTAAGCTTCCCTCTGTTCCAGTGGTGTCCCGTGTTGAGTACCAGGACATCAAATTTGTGAAGGAATCGACGCAAGAATGCTGGTGGGCGATCAAGGTGCATGGCATAATCTGTGACTGGGTTCTTGATATCAAGTGGCTCCAAGTCACAAAGGCTTGCCGACCAGTAATATAAGATGGTAGTATTTGTGCTTGGGAACCGGTAAGCCCATCCATCAGGGCGAACAGCACCGCGAGCTTTGACGAGACCATACTCCCTTCCCACATCTTTGACATCAGACCTCTCTTCACCACCTGTGATCATGCACATTAGAGACTGGAACTGCTGCCGACCCAGCGAATCTCCAACAAAAGCAAGAGTCTTGTCCTTCATCCTGAAGGGCATCATTATCATCAACAGATATCATACATTTTGAGATCGGATAAAACTAATGAAACAAATATTAAGATAAGTAGAAGGTGAAGTAGTTATTCAATTAAACTTTGATTCAAAGCAAGTAATAAATGGAAGTACAATAAAATGCATGCCAACTATTGCTAATGGCTCAGGAATTCAAAATTATGTCATATTAGCGCATATGAGGTAATGAATGGGATGCCCATAGTTTAACAGCCCCACCTTCAGCTGGGCACGCAAAAAGCCAACCATATAACGGGACCTTAACCATCCAACTTCTAGGTTTCTTCTCTAAATTAGCTTGAGCAATTCATAACTATCCAGAACAATGTGAAATGCTGAAAAGGGAGAGGGAGGGAGAGAGAGAGAGGGAAGGAAGGCAATCAGGCAGACCAGTATGCTTCCCCCCCCCCCCCCCCCCCCCCAAAAAAAAAAAAAAAAAAAAAAAAAAAAAGATGTGCAAATAACCAGATTGGCGTGCCCACCCAAAAAGTAGAACATCCAGCCCATATCTTGACATCACTAACTAGATGTGGTCAACAGAGGCCGAGTCTGAAGTGGGTATTATTCAATCTTAACAACTCAGATCAACAGTTGAGATGGGAAGTTCTTATGCTGGTTGGGCTCAGATTAAAAATTAAGGGGAGTTTCAAAAAAGGAATTGACATCTAAAACTAGAGCAATAATGGTTTTACCAAACCAATCATCCTTCTCTCGCCTAAAAAACCATCCATAGACAACCATGGCCCATTGAGAGGATCAAAGCACATGGAAAAGAAATCTAGAACATGTGTAGTCATGATGCCACATGGCTTAATCCTAAAAATGGACCATGGTGGTCCATAGACCAGCTGATTTTTCTGCCTTTTTTGCCTGCTTATATATGTATCAGTAGGTTCCTTTTGGATCAAGTTTCTCCATGCCTTAACGAAAGCAATCACAACTTTTAAGCTGTTTTAAGGTAGTGATTTATCAACCCAGACAATTGAAACGCAACTAATGTGAGCCAAAGCTAGATTTTGCATCCATAGGACAAAGGCCACCTCAAATCAGGCTTTTTTTTTTTTAATTATTTTTTTTTTATTTTTTTTAACCTATGTTAATAATGAAAAAGGTTCGAGCAAAAGCCAGATTGCATCCATAGGACAAAAAAGGCAACCCCAAAGCAGAAGTATTTTTTTAACCTATATTAGGTTTGATTCATTGAGTTTTAAACCCTAACCACAATGAAACAACCAGTTAAAAGTCTGACATATTATATAATAAAAAAAAAATCTCCAAAGGCAATAGACTATAGTACCTTTTCAAGAATTTAGACCCTGTATATTCTTCCATTTTACAATCTTTCGGCTGCCAGCGAAGTTTCTCATAAGCAAAATCTGTGCGCTGTGTCAACCGGCAAGCCCACATCGCTGACAACCACTGCTTACAACCAAACCCAGAATACAAAGGCCGGTTATTGTCTGCAACCCATTTCCCTTTTGCATAGTTACAAGCTGCAACAGGTGTCAAAGACAACAAACCAGTCAGTAATGAAAAAGAAAAAGAAAATTAAAAGAAAGAAATGCTTGAGTATGAAATACTACATTCCAAAAGGAAGCTTAAAAATGAGGAAATATCAAACATGGAGTGAGAAAATCCATATGAACAAGTTACAACAGCGATCAATCAGTAGTGAATAACTGGTAAGAACATATTCAATATGAAAAAAGTCAAATCAAGTAAAAGCGATACTTTACCTTGCTTTTCTTTAGGACTTGTCATATTCTTATGAGCTTCCTCCCTCATTGAAGAGCTACTGTTTGCAGAACCCATTGGTGGTACTAAGTCCAGACTATGTTTTACTTGTGTTGAATTTTTTCCTTCTGCACTTTGTTTTTGTTTCTCTTCTTCTTCTTCTGTGACATTTATGGGAATTTCTGCACCACCACAATATAATACAAAATTAGGTCCCAAAAACTGTAAGGAATACATGTTGGGAACCTTTACTACAAGCTTTCCTAACAATTCAGGATAGAAAGAAAGCTACCAGACTGCAAAATCAGTTCAGGACAGTAACATTGGCCGATAAGAAAAATTGACAGAATTGGAAAATCAATAATTGGCAAAGCACAAGTCACGATGCTCTGATGACCTTAACAGTTCAACAAATAACAAGCAGGAGATCTAGATATATCAAATCGATCTGCACAGCAAAACTATGTCTAAAGCAAGAAGTTCTCATCAAATACAAGATCCAGCACAATAAATAATCAAAAGAAATAGTGCACTGCAATATTTTCATCAAATTTTTTATACTGGGAATAGAAAACAAAATCAAAATCCTACCTTCCTTCAAAACAATGGTCTTATTAAAATTGCTATCACTCTTGCTTATTTCAGGAGAGCTTTTTGAAGGATCCACAGATGCCGCCACATCGAAATGTTGTTCTTGCTCATTTACTGTCTCTTTTTCTGCAATGTTGGATACATCTTTGTTCACATATGTATGTGGTTTTGAAGATATTGAGCTTACTACAGGAGCACCCAATAGAATCTCTGCACCACAAATCAAAAATATTAACAAAGAGGTAGAACCTACACTTTTGAATCTTTTGATATATTCTTTCTAACATAAACACTTGAATATACAGAGTATCAATCCTAGACAATGGCTGAAAAAATAAAAAATAAATAAATGCATGTTTAGTAAAAGGGATGTATAGTATCGCTGGAGGCGAACCTGGAGACAGCTGCAACAACCGACTCTGAGGTGGAAGTATTGAGGTAAGAAGCGGGGTTTTCTCCCATGCCCATATGAGAAGGGTTGTGCAGACAAGCGCAATGAGGATAAGCGAGAATTGCTTACCCCTCAATCCATAGAAGCCTCCTTTCATCCCTAATTCACACGAAGTATAGACTTAAATTTGTCTATGTGTCATCAAAGGCACAGGGTTTCCTTCAAATTATAGTCTGCAATATGGAAAAGGAAAAAGGTTCTCACAAAACAAGCATGACTTAACAAGTAGACATAATCAGTTCTAAATTAAGAAAGTAGATTAGCTCCACTACCACATCCTATTGTCTCATTTAGTATAAAAACAACTATAAACAACAACAAAAACAAACACTCACTGATAACAAAATTATTTCTTGAAAACTGTCAATGGTTTTAAGATATAAATTGCACAATCAAATTAGATGTTGTTTAGATATTCACTTTTCACAATCTTGAATAATAAACACTGTTGAGGTTGGAGTGATGGGTCTACTCCTTTCAAATGAATGCATGGAACAAGGCGACTTGTCACTACTGTCATGTACCGAAGTCCCCTTATTCTTAGAAGGGATCATTTATTTTTTGTTGCTTTCCTCTTTTGCTTTTTGAATTTCAAAAGAGTGGTGGAGAACCCAGCTGTAATTACTCAACTTCTGATTAGCTGTCATTGTCCAATCCCCAGCTGTGGTATATAAGTTCACGAAGTGAGTTTTGAGACTTACATAAAACTTACAACCATTAATGGCTGTGTTGCACCTAAAGCTCAGTCAAAAGAATTTCCCAGCCAAGATCACATTCTTCTTCTCACTTTTCAACCAAAGAACACATTCTGATCTCAATCACACAACCAACCACAAGTATAAAAAACCGCATACCACAAAACCACTTACCAAATATAAAATACTGCTCTATACCTTTCATGTGCAAATTTATTTAGCTCTCCGTTTAATTTTTTAGAACATGTAGATTAAGAAATGAAAGTAAAAATATTTTTTTGATAGAAGAGGAAAGTCAAATTACTAATTCCAGAATATTCACTATTTTGGATCCAATAGAGCAAAGCTCACTTTAAAACGACTGTTTAGTTCGTTCTTTGTTTTCTTTTCCTCGGTTTTCTAATTTAACCAAATGGTGTTCTAAAGAATGAAGTATTGAACTTTAAATTTTAGCACACGCATCATTTTCATAAATTCGATCTCACAATGAACTTTTTAAATCTTGATAGCTAAGTCCATTCAATCCCTTAACAACTTCCAGATCGCTTCGTCACACAGACAGCAAAGAATGATGGTAATTTGTAAAAATGCCAAATGATCCATCGCAATCCTGTTGGCATTTCAGGAAAATAAAAATGATAAAAATTAGGCAAAATGCCCAATATATAAACTCTACTGGTTCCATTAAAAGAAAGACACTCAAACGACTAAACGAGCCGAAATCTTAAAATCAGTACATCTATAAATTTCTCGGATTAAAATCACGCATGCGGTTTCGAAACCCAAGCTGAATTCACAGCATTTTCAATCAATTTTTTTTCGATCAGAAGCCAAATCAAGACTAACAAAGCAAATTTACCATCTCGATACTGCCAACCGAAAAATGAAAATTAGGAACCAAAATCCAGGAAAAATTATGATTTTTCCAAAACCATCAGTCAGCTAATACAGAAATAAATAAATAAACGATAAAAGCAAATATAGCATCTCTGTAATTTCAAAACCAAAGGCTACAACGGATCTAGCAGTTATGCCGCCATGCAAATAGTTAATATTGAACAAAATGAATAATAATTGAAGCTTAACTTTCATGGAAATCGAGAGAGAGAGAGAGAGAGAGAGAGAGAGAGAGAGACCTACCTGAGAGATAAGCAAGCCCAAAACGCTGAGATCTTCAAAAAAAAAAATCAAATTAGGACATGTATTTAAGGCATACACACAAATGGATGTGAAGGAGAGGGGATTGAACGGGAGACGAGTGTGGTGTGAGCGTCTCCGCAATTAAGTAAAAGGGGATTATTGTTGGAGAAAGCGACCCGAGACTGTACGGCGGAAGGGATGGAGAGAATAACGCCCATTTAATTACTTTTTTAATTAATATTCTTGCCGGTTTAATTAATCACTAATCACCTAGTAATTATAATAGTACTCCTATTGACTAGCAATCTCTGTGTGGGTGTTAAAAAACAAGATTTGTGATTTGTCACGGGGATTGTGAAACAAATGGGTTGGTGGTGAAGCCAGTGACCAATAAAATGTAGCCACTTGGCTCGTGGGTTTCGACCGAGCTACGTGTCGTGACTCGTGAGGCCATGAGGGGCAACATTGAGATGAAGTCAAGTAAATATAAAATTAGAGGGGAAAGGAAAAGAAATGGCTTGATTGAGTTAATTTTGGGCATATACCAATTCTTTTTTTTTTTTTTCTCCAAAGGTTTCTGCCATCTAAAGTTGTGTATACCGGAAAGTGGAAGATGAAATCATCCAAATCAATTCATCCTTTTTTTTAATTTTCTTTCTTTTACTTCTCTGATTCTATGTCTAGACTTTTATGATTACTAGATATGGGCACACATGCGTTGCACGTGAATAATATATAAATAATAAAAAATATATGAAAATTAATAAATTCTCATATAAATATTACAATAGGTCAAAATTCCTTCCATAGCTAGTACTTATGGTAGGAATAAGAAATTGGTTAAGAGACCTACATAGTAGTGGAGGCTGTATACATGAATAATATATAAATAATAAAAGATATATGAAAATTAATAAATTCTCATATAAATATTACAATAGGTCAAAATTCCTTCCATAGTTAGGAGTCATGGTAGGAATAAGAAGTTGGTTAGGAGACCTGCATAGTAGTGGAGGCTGTATAAAATTCATGAAGTTGACGTCATTATCTTTATTTTTTTCTTCGTTTTTTTTTCCTTATTTTTTGTTGGAAAATAAACATTCTAAATTGGTTAAATAAATATTTAAAATTTAAAATTTAAAATAAGGATGTAACGGTTAATCAAAAGTTTTTCTAAGATACGGAATTTTGTAGGTAGTATATATATATATATATATATGGTATAGCAAATATCAATGGATTATAAATTTTTGCAATTTTTCTGCCCTAAATTTACAGGATTTAATTTTTTTTTATTTAAAAAAGAACTTTGAACAAAATCATCATCAATTTTTTGAATTAGGATAAAAAAAATAACAACCAATTAGAGTTTGCCCCACCTGAACAAAGTTCTTGGCTTCATCCAATGGACTATGTGTACATAGCATGTGTGGATGAAAAAAAACTCACAAAACCAACGTTTGGACATGTTGAACAATCAGCATCGAGCAAGTGTATATTGTGGATGTTTTTACAATTACTAACATATCTATACTATTATACTATCCGCGCAATGCACTGGCAATGTTTTAGAAGATATATTATATAATTAAATACTTATGAGTGAATATATATTTAAAATCCATAAATTTCTAGCATTAATGGGTTAGCTTCTTTGCTAAAACCAATTATTTAGAATGAAAGTAGGCATCACAAGTTTTGATTTGACGCTTATTTCAATAAAATCCAATATCATAGGAAGAAGAGATGAAAACTTGAAGTTTTCTGTATTTGTATTAACTTTTCTGCAAATTGAGTTTTAATTGTAATGTTTCAAAATCGTGCTATGGAACTGTAATTAAAATCAGGGATGACCCGTCAAAGTCACTCTTGGCAGACTACTAAATCCAAACAAAGTCATTTTTAAGCATATATACAATTAATTTGTAATAAGTTGACAAATATATCCTTTGTTTGGTATTACATTAGAAAATGATTACCAAAAAGTAATTTTGTTAAAAAAAACTCTAGCGCTTTTAGTTCCCACTTTACAGAATCATAACACGCTGCCCCCATTGAAAATAATTCCTGACTTTGCTCCTGATCCGTAGTAGGGTGTCTTTTGCAAATGTGCTCCAAATTAAAGCTTGTTACTTACAAAAAAAACAAAATCAAAAACAAAAACAAAAACAAAAAAAAGAAAAGAAAATTCAACATGTTTTAAAAAATGCAAGCAGCTTGTTATTTTAAGGGTTGCTTTTGCTTTATTAAGTGTGACCCCGATAACTTTTGCAAGGCAAAAAAGCAAAGAACAAAACAAAATCCATTTAAAAATAAAATATAATATGATAAGAAAAAGAAGATAACTTGAATAATAAGAAAGCTTACCATTGTGTGTTTGATAAAAAATACTCTAAACCTTAAGACACAGAACATTTGTATACGTGAATATGAATTTGTCACTAACCTTCTCAGATTCGTTTGTGAGATCTTACACCGGCCTCCTGGTAAGCACATTGAAGTTGTAGTAGAAGAGACAGAAAAGAAAGTGAAAGTATTCGACCCCAATGAATAAACAGCACGTGAACAATAAACTTAACCTAGACCTTTGGCCTCCATTAATCCCCGATATCATGCAAAGCTATCGCCCACTTGAACAATTAAACATTTGAGAAAACTGGGTGATTGATTATTTGAATTCCTATTTTATATATTAAGGTATGTGTTTTAGAATATATTAAAGTAAATGTTTTAGAATTATAGTTTTCATATTCCTGTATATTTCTATTTATTATATAGGAATTATAGTTTCCATTTCCTTTGAATTTCTATTTGTTTTTTATATATTAAGGTATGTGTTTTAGAATTGTACTTTCCATATTACTATATTTCCTATATATGTAGAAGGGCGGGTAGTTGTGTATTTAAAAATTAAAATAAGGATATATTAGTCAATCAAAAGTTTTTCTCACATTCATCTTTTTATAGGTAGTATAGATTAGAAAAATGGGCAAGTATGAATTTTTTTTTACTTTATTAAGAAAATAAATTAAATATGAAAATAAGTTAAAACGAACTGAAGAAGGAAGTTGATATGATATAATCAAATATAGAAATAAATTAAATGGTAAAATACAAGAAAAAATCCTTCTTATTATCATTTATTTTTCATTTTATCCTTTTTTATTTTAAAATTCAGAAAAAAAAAAAACCCCTTTATAATGTATCAAGGGTCCGCCATTAACAGAAATATGAAAAATCAATTCTACCCTTGCTCTTTTTAAATTGATAACAAAATCGTTTTATTAAATTTATTAAATGGTGTTATTTTTATTTATTTATTTATTTATTTTAAATCCATTTCGCCGATGTTCTGAACCTCCTCCTTGTCCATGGAGTTCACAATCGCCGTGGCTTCCTCCCCCCCCCCCCCCCCCACCCTTGTTTTTCTTTTTCTTTTCTTCTTTGTTTTTTTTTGTCCTCTTTCTCTTTTAAGCTCAAGAACCCTAAATTGATTTTACCAATAAATAAATAAATAAAAGAAGAAGAAGAAGGAACCTCCAACGAAGGTGCATGCCGGCATCCATGGCTGCCCCCCTTTCTTTTTTAGTTTTTTCTTTCTATTTAGTTTTTTCTTTCCTCTCTCTCTTTAAGCTCAAGATCTGTCTTTACCCTTTTCCTTTTTCTTTTATTTTTTTGCCTTTTTCTTTTCTCTATGAACTCCCTCTCCCTCCCCTCCCTTCCTCGAATTTTAAAAAATGGAGTTTTACCCATTGTCGGTGACAGCAACCCGTCGCCGTCAGCAAGCGTATATTTGATCAACGAAGAGAAGACCATTTGAAACTCTCTCCATCGGCCCTATGATAACCGAATCAATTAACAGAGACCCAAATAAGTTTTTTTTTTTTTTTTTTAATTTTATTTTAAATAAAGTAAGAAAAATCAATCTTAAAGGAGTTTTTTCGTACACCCAAATCCATAACAGAGACACAAAAGCTTTTGGTGTGGCTTCAGGCACTAGTAACGATTAGAGCTCAGATCCACCATTTCTTGATGCAAATCTCGAGCTTCTCATTTTCCGGCAACTGAAAGGGATGGGAGGGTAAGGGCCATGGCAGGGGTAGGGGTATGTGGGTGAGCTTTTGGATGAGGTCCTCGAGCTTTTGGATGCCGTCACTGAGGACTTAACCTTCATCGTCGGGGGATGGTGGCATCGCCGGCCATGGCTTCCACGGCGAGGATGAGGATAGAAGGGGGAGAACGTCCATTTGACGAACCCTCTCAATTTTTTTTTCTCTTCATTTTTTTTTTTCCTTTAGCCGACGTGATCATGCATGGCTGCCTGCTGGGGTTTGCATTGGTTGATTATCCCCTTCTTCAAGGGAGAGAGAAGGCAGATCGTAGAGGGAGGGGAAGGGAGAGAAAGTCAGCACAGTGAAAAAAAAAATAATAATAATAAATAAATAAAATGAAGAAGAGGAAAAAGGCATTTTTGTCTTAAAAATTAATAAACAACATTACTAGCGTGTCACATGGTGTTATTCCGTTTAGTTTTCTAACGGCATGCGGGTATTTGTCAATCCCAGACAGTTTGAGGGATTTGTTATTGAGTTTTAGAATAGAGGGTGATAAACTGGAAAAAAGGTAATAATAAAAGTCAATGAAAAGAACACATCAACAATAAAGGAATTGAAATAATATAAAAATAAATCAAACATTTTCCCTGCTCTTTTTTATATTATTATTAATGTTTTTGTTTTTGTTTTTATTTTTTCTTTAAGGTTACCCGGAAGAGACTTGTATCCTAAATTATTCACACCTCCAGGTAGGGGTGTTCATGGTTTAGGTTAAAACCGAAAACCAAATCGAACCAAACCAAACCGGTCGGTTTGGTTTGGTTTTTTTGTCATTAGGTTTGGTTTTGGTTCTAATTTTAGAAAACCGAATTGAATTAGTTTGGTTTTGGTTCTCATGTTTAAAAAACCAAACCAAACCGAAAAACCGAAAAAATCGAAAAATATATAATATATATATAATATATTATTTTATATATTATATATCAAATTTTAATTTGTAATTTGTTGATTTTAAGTTTCTTATTGTTTTTCCTATTTTAGCTTGGCATGTATTAAACTAGTTATTAATGTTGTGTGAGATAATGACATGTATTAACTTGGAGATTTAAACTTGGATTGACATATGTCAATTTGTTTCCATTTTGATACAATGTTTAATGTTTTTTTTCAGTTACTAATGTAATGCTTTTATTAAAAATGTTTTAATTTGGAGTTTGGCATGTCATTTTTTTTATTTTCAATTATTTGTTTCTACTTGATTGGTTAAAACCGAAACCGAACCGAACCAAACCGAATTTTTATGGTTTGGTTTGATTTGGTTTTTTTATAGTATGGTTTGGTTTTGGTTTGGGAAGAGTAAAACCGAAGTATAATGATTTGGTTTGAAAAATATCCCAAAACCGAACCAAACCGAATCACGAACACCCCTACCTCCAGGTACTACGAGGCCACAACTGGCAAGTACCAGTTGAGATCCTTCTTTTTTTGACTTTTCCATTATCATCTTTTGGCAATTTTGGTCTCGTCCTTGAAGAAGGAATTTTATAAATAGACCAGGCTCGCTAATTCTTAACGGTATTCTGCCACCAATTCTGATGAAGAGTTGGCGATCCTCCTCCTTCTTCCTCCTCTTCTTATGTTTGGCCTCTTCTTTTGCTTTTACTTTTTTCTAAAGCTCTAACCCACTGAAACATTTCTTCAGCATTTGTGAACATCAAAACAGGAAATATGTTTAAGGAGGTGTGTTCAAGAATACCCTCAATTTTAATGGATACATACTATATTTTTTATATATATTTTCCAAGCCACCCATGCAGTAATTAGGTCGAAGAAAAAGAAATGTAAATGATAGTCAGGTTGGGAGATATTTCTCAGCCAATGCTAGCATGACAGAAGCAATGATAATCAAATCATGATCACAAATTACTTTTCATCTATTTTAAGAGCATCTCCAGCAGTAAGTTATAATTTGTATTTTTGTTATATTATAGCGTTTAGCACAAGTTGGGCTGCTCCAATGGTATGCTAAAAACTCGTATTAAAAATAGTAATAGCTCACCCTTATACCAAATATAGTACAAGGGTGAGCTACTGCTATATTTGCTATGTCAGTTTTCTCTTCATTTCTCAACAACTAAACACACTAGTAACTATGAAAAATACAATATTTCTTTTCCAAAATTTTCTCAGTAACCAAACAGCCCGTAAATAAATACAATATTTTCAAAAATAATATTGAAATCTTATATATATATATATATATATATATATATGGGAAGGGTTCCGTTGATACCTGGTGTAAGAGTAAAACTCTTAGACTTTTTTTAAGCCATGGATCATTTTCCATCCAACGGCTCTCTTAAATTTCTACTAAATACCTTATTAAAACAAAGAATTGGATCAGATTTTCGGGTTGGGTTAGAATTTAACACAAAACCCATTTTTTTTTCAACTGATTTTTCTAAAAGTTCTAAAGTTTCTACCCATTCCTTCATCTCCCTCCCTCTCTTTCTCTATCTTGCCTCAACCTTATCCCCCATTTTGATAATTTTATCTCGCATGGCGCCAAAAGCTCACCCATTTTTGGAAATAGCTCTTCGGTGGCAGAAACTCCACAACTCTGTTAAGCTCGACGTTTCTTGGTTCTAATTCATGATGATAGCTGTGTCGGATAGAGACGTAGACGGTCACCGATGTAGACTAGATCTCGTCAATTCATGGCCATGGTTGAGATGGGTAGAGACGGCGTGTATGTGATATTCTACCAAAAAATTTCAACTTGTGTGTATGCTTTTAGAATTTCTGGGAAAATAGTTTGAACCTCAAATGTAAAAGTTTCAACATGTGAGTTTGCTTTTAAAATTTCTGGAAAAAAATTTTGAACCTCATATGTATTATTTGTTCTTGTACAATGGGCATAGTTTAAAGAGGGTGTGATTTGAAGGGGTTTTTTATTTTTATTATTATTATTATTATTTTTTTCTGGTTGGGAATTTCATTTTTTTCTCTTTCAATTAATGGAGCCACAGTGGTGTTGTATCTTGTTCATGGAACTCTCCATGGAAGTGTAGAAGGTTTCAGATGCTTTGTTGTCCTCTCTTTCTCTTTCTTTTTTTTAATTAAAGAAAAGGATAATATTTTTAAAAGAAATCCAAATAAATTCTCAATAGAGGCAAAAAAATGCAGCCCAGCAAATATCCAATCACAGGAACTATACAACAAACGCCTAAATTGCTAAGCAAACAAAAAAGATGAGACACCCGCCTAGGGTGCTCGAACCTTCCCAAAAAAACTTATAGAAAAGTTGAGAGGAAGCCCAGCATATCCACATGCATTGAGGGAACTTTTGACAAATTAAACTCCAAGGCGGTTCCTCTATTTTAATCTTGTCTCTCACAAAGAAGGAGCGAAAGAGGAATGATCGTATGTATGGGTAAAAGATGTAAACCAAGGAGGAAAAGCTAACAAAAAAATAGAGATGGGTTATGGGTTTAATTCTACCCGACCCAAATATGTAATAGAAATGCTCAATTAGGGCCGTTGGATTAAAAAGGATCAAAGGCTCTAAAAAGGTGTAAAACTTAAATTCTTACACTAGGTGTCAATGGAACTCTCTCTTATATAAATATATATATAAAGTTGCACACGGGCAAATCTAACTAGTTAACATTATAACTAGATTTAAAAAAAAAAAAGTCGCACACGGGTAAATTTAGTTAGCATCATAATTTTATAGTTGGAACAATAGAGGTTGGAAATGAAAATTTATAAAAAATGAAGGGAATGAAAGTTGTGGCAAAGTCATTTGCGCCATTGGAGCACCTTGCGCCAAATTATAGCATTTAGTACTGTAATATGTGTTAAAGTACCAATAGCATAGATAATTTAACTCACATCACTTGAAATGCTCTAAAAACATCCACTATATGTCACGTGACTAGTATACAATTGTGAGACATGGGGTGATCATTATGTCACGTATATGTTGAGGAAGAGTTATAAACCAGAAGGGCCAAAAAAAAAAAAAAAAAAAAAAATTAAAAGCGGTGTTAATAAAACCGCTTTCAATATCTTTGAAATACGGACTAACTGTTAGTAACCTCGCTTTCAGACGACCACTTTCGTAGTCCTCTCATTCCAACCCCCTTCTTTCTGCAATTAAACCCCTTCCTCTGTCACCCAGAAAGACCCTGACTCGGCCCGAGTCAGCTCAATGGACTCTCATTCACCCATCTCATCGCGACAGTCCGGTCTTGGAGCTCACAATCCGCCTCCGCCTCCGCCTCCGCCTCCGCCTCCGCTACCTCCTCCATCCCCAAGCGGAATCAGAGACCACGAAGGATGGTGGGGTTGACGGGGGCAACTGCGGCGGCAGCGAGTTCGGAGAATGCTTCGAAGATATTTACAGAGAATAGGCTTATAGTGCAAGGGAAGAGACGAGAGTTTGAAGAGGTTAGAATGTGCTTCGAATTTTTGATAAATTTATTTTAATTTTGCTTAAATTCATTTACTCCATTTTATACTATGCTTGAGATTCATGATTCATGACACTCTGATTGAAGTGAAATTTCTGATCTAATGTGTTCGAATTATATTGAATTGGTTTTATTCGAATTATATTGAATTGGAACATTATAGAAATTTGCTGTACAAGGCACTGTCCTTATGGACTATATAACATGAATTTGTTGAATGAGATTGCTGCAAAATTTCGAATTGATGAATTAGGGTGTAGTGACATTCAGTCATTACCCATTCTTACATTTGCTGAGTTGCAATTCCCCATTTGGGTTTCATGTCTTAAGCATGTGTGAAGGCTTGTGTTTGAATTAGTGCCAAATGCATAAGTATAATTGTGAAATGGTGGGACTCAATGCCCTCTCGCTGTGTGAACTATTTTTGTTCGCTTGCGTAAGATGTGCACCTAGTTGCCTTGGCCAGTCCATCTCCAGCCACCAAAACTACTTCCTATCAGCAGTCTTGGCAATGAAACAGACTCCCACAGCACTGTTTGTTGTCTAGTCCAACTCTGTTACGTCTCAGAGTAACCTTGTTTTGAACCTCTCCAAGAGGATCTCAAAGGATGAACACTTTACTTGGTGATACAAAAATGATCATCCAATGTTCAGGAGACCATCTTTGAAGAGATAATGGAAGTCTACGATAGCACAGATATCTCGTTTGTATCACGGTTTCATAACCCAGCTCATAGTGATTCCTTTGTTCTATTAAACAATTGTCCAGGTAGTGCAATAGCTGATTAATAATCTTGATGTTTTTCAGCCGTCCAACTGCTGTCAATCTGTCAGATGCCGCGACGAAACTAAAAGAAGTAATATCAAAGGTTGCAGCAACTGCTTCAGAAGACAAGAATGTCTTTCAGGTAGTAAATTTTTTCGATATGCAATGGTCATATTAATTGGTTACTCTCTTCGTTTTAGTTTTGTGTCTCTAAAAGCTGAACCATGTCCTGTTTGTTATCTTCCACACAACTTACATTTCCTGTTACTTTATAAGCTTACATAGAAGCTGCTGAAATTATGCTTAAGGATGATGTGGCTCACAAAGCAATTGGGTCTTATGGAGCAAGTTTTCTTCAGCGCCAGCTTGAAGACTCTACGACTCTGTTTATTTTGACCCATTGCAACACTGGCAGGTACCTCTTATTATTATTATTATTATTATTATGATTGTAGTATAAATCTCTCTCTCTCTCTCTCTGGGATTCACTTGCAGCCTTTCTTTTTATTTTGATTGGCAAGTGAGAAGATGTTTTCCTCAAATTGGGACTTGGCAGTTGGCATTTACGATTGTTCTAACTGTGATTGATTTTATTTTGACAGTCTTGCAACAGCTGGATATGGTGCTGCCCTCGGTGTAATCCGCGCTTCATACTGAAGGAGTTTTAGAAAGGGCATATTGCACAGAAACACGTCCATTCAACCAAGTGAGTATTTTAGCTTGTACTTGTTTCCACTTTTTCATTAGCCTCTTCTACTGAATCTGTCCTAGTAGGGGCGGAGGGAGGGGGGTGCCAGGGGGGGCAGTTGACCCCCCTCACTCATTGAATTTTTTTTTTTAGTATACATATTTACTTATATTTTTAAATATGCCCCCTCTAAAATATATTTTTGGTCCCTCTAAAATATCTTTTTGACCCCTCTGATTTTATAATCGACCCCCTTACTCTTCTCTCTTTCCCTTTTTTCCCCTTTATTTAAATAGCACTTACCCATGTTTTACTCAAGTTATGTCTTCTGTCCTTGGGTTATGCCCTCTTTTTGGTTTAATACATATATTATTTCATCAAATATATATATTATCAATGAATATTTAAGTTTTTGTGTTAATTGTTAAGTTTAAACAATTTTCTTTATTCTTGTTAATTTTTATTATATAAAGAAGGCTACTTCAAATGATTACTTAATGAGTGAGGCTATTGCCACCACATGAAGTACTCAAAGCCCCCCATTAGTTTACACTTTTTGAGGTTTTATGAAAAATATAAAAAATTTTTACCAAAACTATTAACATTGTTCATTAGAAAACATCATTCTGAACAATTTTGTAGAAGAAATTTTTTCCAAAATCTATCATTTAAGTAGACTTTTTGGCAATTTACAATCTCTATTTCATTTTCCATCAAAAATTGACAAAAAGTCTACTTAAATTATAGATTTTGGAAAAATTTTCTTCTACAAAGCTGTCCGGAATGATGTTTTCTAATAAACTATGTGATTATTTTTTATAAATTTTTTTTATATTTTTCATAAAACTTTAACAATGTAAATTAAATAGGGGGTTTAGAGTATTTTATGTAGTGGTAATAGCCTGGCCCTTATTTGATTTATAGAGTTAGAAGAAAAAAATTAAACAGTTACATCCAAACAAAATCGCCCCCCCTAGGACAAATTCCTAGATCCGCCACTCAGTCCTACCAAATCTAAGTACTGTTGCATGTCGCAACCTTGGTTGGATTGGTTTTGAGAGAAGGTGCAGTGTTATTGTTGAGTAGGTAGTAATTTTCCAAATTGTGGGAGAGACTTGTTATCCTAAATTATCTACACATCCAGATACTACTAGGCCACAACTAACAAGTACCAACTGAGATCCTTCTTTTCTTTCTTTTCCATTATCATCTTTTGGCAATTTGGTCTCTTCCTAGAAGAAGGATTTTTATAAATAGACTAAGCTAGCTAATTCTTAACGGTATTCTGCCACCAATTGTGATGAAGAGTTGGCGATCCTCCTCCTCCTTCCTCCTCTTTTGTTTCCTCATTTTGTTTGGCCTCTTCTTTTGCTTTTACGTTTTTCTAAAGCTCTAACCCATCATATCAAAAACATTTCTTCAGCCTTTGTGGACCTCAAAACAGGAAATATGTTTAAGGAGGTGTGTTCAAAACCAACCATGCAGTACTTGGACAATCACGCGCGAGCACATACTCATGATGCAAAGTCAGCTTGAAGGGGTTGCTTGAGCAGTGTTTTTACATGGATCTGCCAGAGAGAAGGAAAAATACTGACTGGAATAACAGGTTTAAAAAAATTATTAGTGTTGTCCCAAACAAGTGCAAATCGTTCCTAAACCGCACCTTAAGATGTTTGATTAATCCTGGCCATCAAAAGACCTTATTTCAAAGGGAAAAAAACATAAGACTTTTAGACTAACATATACCCTCTATTTGGTTCATGGATTCTACCAAGGAAAAAAAAGGAAGGGAAAAAAAAATGAGGAGGAAAGAAAATGAAAGGAAAAGATAAAATCATATCAAGACAAAATTATTTCAATTCTTCTTTTTCTTCCAATTTTCCATTGCAACCAAATGAAAAAAAAGTAGAATTCCTTATATATGTATATTTTTTTTCCTTTATAAAATCCACAAACCAAATAGAGCCATAAGGTAAACTCGAACCAAGTCCTCCACTAGACCAAAGATGCCGGTCGTCCCATGCATTAAGCTACAGCACGTACTTTCACTTTTTCTTTGCAAAATTGCCTTGCCAATATGTGGAAATGGTCATATCCACAAGGAGGGGGGATTGCAAGGACACAAACAAGGTCACTGGCAGAGAGGCTAATAGAACCATCAGAACTAGTGTCCATATCTCTTTATGGCTAAACATAAGATAGAGTGTGGCACTAAAGGTCATCATCATAGCTGTTATAGAGAGAAATAGGGTAACAAGGCCAATAATTAACCTCGTTGGTAGGGCATGGAGAAAATCCGCTTCTGCATAGCGTGCAGTGAGAATGGACAAGAAAATTAACAAGGAAGCGGTGGACGAGAACAGCGAGAGTGCATTTGAGGCACCAAAGATTTTAAAGACTGGGTTGTCGGAGAAATTTGGGGGGCCTTCATTATTGTTGCCACCTGGTACAGTAATGGCTGCCGCAAATGCTATTGTGGCAATGAGTGCTGCAGCGATTGTGCATGAATTCGCCGTGTCTTTCATCCATTTTTCTCCTTTTTTAACCAAGTCCTGGTGTTCCTCAGTAAATAGTGCCGCAGGAGTTTTTCCATTGATGTCTTCTCGCTCTTTATAAACAGGCCTTACCAAATTCTTTACTTCCTGTACAAGAAAAATAAAAGAAAGGAAGTTTGATCGTATCTGCAATTCTGCATGTCTAGCTCTAGGATATGACAAGGAAATTTTTCTTACCTCATACCACTTTAATTCACGTTGCATCTGCAAAGCTGCACCAGAAATGAGATTCAGTTGGCTTGGAGGAGCCAACTTTCCAGCAATACGCAAAAAAGTTTCCTCGCTCATGTCTCTCATCCTCTTTACCGAATGGTTGTGCGCACTCATTGGTTTAAGAGTTTGAAAACATGTTCACGACGGTTCATAAGTGCCACTTGGAATATATCGTGGTGATCTTTGTCCCAAGACCGAATTGCATAGGGAAACGACTCCAAAATCTCTTCTACAACCTCATGAATCCCTAATTTTGCAGCCAAAAGGACTGGTGGACCAACTATTTCGCTAGCTTTTCCTGTATACGATTCCAAGATATCCGTGCACAAGCATTTTAGAAGTTGACGTGATCGATCATGCATCGTTTTTCTGTCCTGTATACGCTTAATTTGCGGTGCTGCCATTAAATCAATGATGACATAAACTTTCACCTCCGTCTGACCGTCTGGTTTTGAAAAAACTTATGCAGGAAAGTGACTATTGATAACATATGGTACAACTTGATTTTTCTAAGGGTAAAATACATCTACACTCCTTTTATTTACTGACTATTACACTGACCTCTCTTATACTTTCTGAAATTACACTGACCTCCCTTGTCAGAACGGCTTAACTAACGGAGTAAACAGAATGGTGAAATGACCGAATTGCCCCTCCTTTAAAACAGCGTCGTTTCGTTGGGGACGAAGTGAGATCTAGATTTGGTGCGGTAGGGAAGCACCAAACAGCGTCTTTTTCCCTCTTTTTTTTTTTTTTTTTTTCCTTCTGTAAGATCAAGAAACCTAAATTCAGCAATTTAAAAATGAAATAAAATAAAATAAAAAAACACATAGAAGAAGAAGGGAGAGGGTAGGTTTCATCTCCGACGAAGGTTGACGCCGGTAGCCATGGTTGTTGATCCAGCCAAACCCATCTCACCCATCCATGGAATTTGTCGACAGCTCTTTTTTTCATTTTTCTTTTTTCTAAATTTAGCATTTTTAAAATTTTTTTAAAAAAAAAACAAGGGAGAAGGTAGGTTTCATCTTCGATGAAGGTTGACGTCGGTAGCCATGGCTATCCAGCCAAACCCATCTCACCCATCGATGGAATTTGTCGATGGTGGAGAAGTTCATGTGAATGGGTTGCTTCAGATCTGGGTTCTGGTCGCCGTCTCTTGCACACTAGCAAGCTCTTGATTCCTTCTACCAAACCCATTTTCCAACCAGATCTGGGTACTGGTCGCTGTCCCACGCAGATATGATCAGTAGAGGAAAAGACAAAAAAAAAAAAAAAAAAGGAAAAGAAGAGGGAAGAGGAAGAAGGAAGAAGATGGTTGCCGTCCCACACAGATCTGATCAGCAGAAGAGAAGGAAGAGGGAAGAGGGAAGAGGAAGAAGATGAGGCTACCAACGGAGGGGAGTTCGACGTTGAGGGGGATTGGGAGCAAGAGAGGGGAGAGAGAGGGAAGCACCACTGCCGGGAAATCTTGGCAACAAGCTCGTCCTCACCAATTGACATCATCACTCTGTCAATCTCCAACGCCGGCGAGGGGATAGCCATCCCAAAAAAAAACCCAAACTTGTCAGAAAAAAGTTCGCCATCGAACCAGATCTGGGTATTGGTTGTCGTCCCATGCAGATCTGATGAGCAGAGGAAAAGAAAAAAAAAAAGGAAGAGAAGAAGAGGGAAGAGGACGGCATTAGACCCGAGCATCGCCGGCGTTCGAAGTTGTTGCAACAGGGGGCAAATTTTTTTTTTTTTGAGTTGTTGCTTCTTCTTTGTGCTTCTTTGCCGGAAAAAATGGAGTTAGCTGAGAAAATGGCATTGAAAAAAAAAAAAAAAAACGCCGGAGGCAGCCATGTGTGCTGCTGCTGCTTCTCTTCTTCTTCTTCAAGTGGATGCTCTGTTTTTTTTTTTTTTTTTTTTTTTTTTTTGTTGTGTTATGTTTTGGGTCCTTGGAGATGAACACCATCATCGACGAATCCATCAAACCCAAACGCAGCGTTTTGGTTTCAATAAGGGTAAAATGGGTATTTTAGCCCATTTTTTACATGACGTCAGCATTAGCCGTTAACTTTTTAAACGGATGGAGGAATATGTATATTATTTTCTAAAGTAGGGGAGGGCAGTGTAATTTCAGAAAGGACAAGGGAGGTCAGTGTAATAGTCAGTAAACACAGGGGGTGTAAATATATTTTACCCTTTTTCTAATTGCTTGGTTTACTAACAAACATCTACTCTCTCGTGATGCCCTTTTTTGTAAAAAACAATGTTGAATTTGTTTTGAGGAAAACATTTTCTATAGGAAAGAGTTAAGTGTACACAACATTTCTACCATAACCAAACGCGCAAAAAAATGAAAGAAAACGCTTTTT
Organism: Liquidambar formosana; assembly: GCA_039720395.1. Classification (NCBI taxonomy): domain Eukaryota; kingdom Viridiplantae; phylum Streptophyta; class Magnoliopsida; order Saxifragales; family Altingiaceae; genus Liquidambar; species Liquidambar formosana. The sequence continues at coordinate 6,181,619 of CM077830.1, forward strand.
ATTTTCCTTTTCCATTCCTACTTGGGGGTTTCATACCTAATCGTCCAATGACTTCCCAAATTACTGCACGCAACCTTTGGCACACTGTATTACAAAACAAAATAGTTAAAATTAGAAAGGATAATGCCAGAACGATTGAGCTTTACAAGAAGTTCATTTGGACTCATGTGGCAATGGTGTCTCTATTGGTGGTTTAGTAGCTATAAGGGTGGTTGTTACATTTCTCAGTTTAATTTTCATAGACTCCCTTAAGTTTTAGTTGGGAGTGGGGGTTTGTTGTTTCCCCTGTTTTGTTGGTCTCCTAGTTTTGTTATTGGGAGGCCAAGCTTTTCACTTGTATCTGTTTTATGTACGAGGATTAAGTCCTTTTGGTTTCAATACATATCATTGTGTACTTCCAAAAAAAAAAAAAAAAATGGTGTCCCTTGTCCAATCCGGCCACTGTTTATAAGAGTCAACACCATTGCCAATGAGCTATAGTTCAAGTAAGGTGGAGTTCGGATAGATTATAGGTATGATTCCCCTCCAATCACACATAAACAAAAAATTTCAGACCTACCAGACTGCCATCATATATATATATACATACATATCCAACCTTATGAGAATATGCTGATGTAAATTAGCATCATATATAAAGAGTTATACCCCATAACTCACCGATATAAAGGGAAAAATCTCCAATGCATAGTGCTAATGTAACTTACATTGAACCCAGCAAGGTTTTTGGGTATGTGCTTGGGAGCTGTTATTTGGATTCTCTACGTCTCTTCCACCGACTTTCTTAGAGTTCTCAAACTTCACAGGAACACCTTCAACACATATACATGAAAAAGAAGGATAATTACGCTTTTCCTAGTAAACCGCTATTTCAGGTAAAACTTGAATACGCAACACCATCACAGAGGAAAGTCGGTTCAAATGCTCTTCAAATTCCTTATAATGCATGTCCTAAAATTACTACATATACAGTTGTACGATTCTAAGAATCTCTATGAATCATCTTCTATTTCAAACTGAAAAAAGAATGATCATGAAAAGAAATTTTTTCAGGTGTGTATATATGAGTTAGGATCAATATATACAATTTTTTACATAAATTCTTACATAAGGGATAACCTATTTTCAATTCATATTTTGTGATCCCACTGTTGGATTAAGTACTCTTCCCACATAGGTCATGCATGCAAAAAAATCAAGTTGATCCAAGACTTGTTGCCATTCGATCCAAAAACTAATCTTTTTAATCACTAAAATTCTCACATATATGGATGAAGCAGCTTTTAATCTCACATATGTGTGTGTGATGATGATTAGGTGAACATGTGGTGATATAATTTATATTAGCTCTTACATTGGGGATTGTATTTCGTGCATTAGTGAATTACAAGATACATTGAGTTAGGCATGAAGTACAACTCCTATAGGGCATGGTGTTGACATAAATGAATTAGGCCACGTGCTTACCTCATTAGGACTATATATATATATAGGATGATGATCAGGTAAGTATGTTCTGATATTACTTATATCAACACCCACATTAGGAATTGTACCTTGTGCATTAATGAGATATGAGAGACATTAGACCAATGCATGGTGCTGATATAACTTATATCAACATGTGCTAATGGGAACATATATATATATATATATATGTGTGTGTGTGTGTGTGTGTGTGTGTGTGTGTGTGTTTTACTTTTTCAATCTTATTGGATTACTTGGTTTTTAGATGTGGTAGTTTCCGAATAAGATACATGTGCTTCCTACTTAACAAATTAAGCCGTACATAAATCGAATAGAAAATAGAAGGAATTGAAGACCAATTTTTTCTTGGTAATTAAAAGAGGGAAGAATATGAACAACAGGGAAAATATATAGATAATTGAGGAGAAAGAATGGAGCTGAGTGGGGGAAACTAACGAGAATAGATGAACCGTTGCAAAGGACTGAGGTGACCTCCACTTGGAAATGCAGAAGGCTTTCCAGCTAACCTACACAAAGCAGTGTTATCCGCGAAAGGTTCCCACGTAGCCAACCCATGGTTACGCTTAAGTACTTGTAGAGCCTCCTCTGTAAATTAAACATCCATGCAATAAGAACAGATGAAAAAATTGGAAGAAAATTCAATAGAAATCAGACGGCTGACCAAGGAAATTAAAGAGGTAATCATATACATACACCCTTTGATCCATTTTATTTGATCATCTTGACTAAATACACATATCATGTCATCCAATTTTTTATTATTATTTTCTTGTGCTAGAATGTAGGGCTGCAAATGAGTTGAGCTTTAGACTCGCAAGAAAACTCGATCAAGGTTTGACTTGAATTTGGTAGATTAGTAAACAAGTCAACCTCAAGCCGCCTTAAAGTTTAGGCTCGTTTAGTAAACAAGCTAGAGCATGACTAAAATTCAGCTCTTTTTGGCTCGTTAATAAGTTTGTTAAGAACTTGATAAAAACTCGTCAATGGCTTAAAATGAGGCTTGTTAATGAGTTTGTAAGTGGGCTTGTTTAGTAAAACAATTAGATTATTTTTAAAAAAATTAAAATATAAAATTAAGGCAGGAGTTATTGGTTTATAAATATATTTTTCACTAAACTTAAAGGTAACAAATAATAGATTGAAAGCACTTTAACGAGCTTAATTAAGATAAGTTTAAAATCGAGCCTAAACCAAGTTTGAGTTTGAGCACGAGCTTCTCTACTTTTTTGTGAGTCGAGTTCGATCACAATAGTGTAGACTCATTGAAAGTTTCGCTCGATAGAAATATACAAGCTTTTTAACAAACCAATTTTAAAAATAATAATTTAAGCCTGTTAAGAACTCGGTTCGATAGTAAACAAACGAGATTTTAACAAACCAAGTTTAAACACTCTAAAACTTAGCTCGATTTGGTTTGGTTTGTTTGTAATCCTAATAATATTATTTGAACGTCACTGGACTTAATATGATAGTTGATATAATAATAGTAATTTTCTCTTTATAAAACAAAATATAATAATAATAATTTGTTAACTATAGTAATAACATATTTTAAAAGAGTAAAGTAACGATTTATTTCGATTACACTCAAAAGTAACAAACATTTTAGGATATAATGATATATAAAAGTAAAAATAAAAAATAAAAAAACGAAGGAAATATTACGGACCGTAAAATTCGGCATCGATTAAAAGATTGAGAAGGTCAACGTCGAAGGGATTTGGGTCAGAAGTACCACGGGGTTCATGGGTGACTATCATTAAATAGGAAACCATGTCCCTGTGGCCTTGTCTAGCAGCAAGATGGATAGGCCACCACATCATGCTAGGAATATTAGGCAAGCTTGGGTTTTTGGCCACTAATAACTTGGCTGCCTCAGTATTGCCAAACGCTGCAGCATAGTGAAGGGCCGTCTCGCCCATTTGATTGGTTAGGGTCTCCAGCTCCGTGGTTTCTATCATTTTTAGTAACTCCTTCACAATATATATGCTTCCCTGTGCCAACTGCTATGTGAAGCACTGTTTCCGAGTCCTCTGTGATCTTGTCTGTCAATGCTTGTTTATTGTCGAAGAAGTTTTTGGCTGTCACCCAGTCGCCTTTGAGCACAGATTTGTACAGTGGCAGGTACTTCCTCAAATATTCATCCTCTTCTTTCTCTGCCTCTGTCATAATTTGTTGCCATTTTTGTGTTAGAAATATATATATATATATATATATATACACACATATATTAGTTTACATTTATTGTTAAAATATTAATTGATTAAATATAACACGCAAACAAATACTCCCTACTATGTAATAGAGACTAATTTATATCAACACCATGTATTAAAGATTGTATCATGTGCATTGGTCTAATATACTAAATAAACCATTAATGCTCAAAATACAACTCTTAATGCGTATGTTGATATAATTAAGTTTACATCAGCACATACTCACCTGATCATCATCCTATAGCACTTCAAAAACTGGTATGACTATCCGCAAATATTCAATCCCATGCCAAAACATCCACTCTTGAATAAATTAAGGAGTTATTTATCAAGACCAGATCTTTACAAAACCAATTTTTTTATATAAAATATAGCTTGATCTGATCATCATTTATATAATCGATATATAAGTATTGTAATCATATTAACTCAAACCACAATGCTCAGTTTACAATTCACAGTTTATCGAAATTAAACTTGCAAACATGTCACAAAATAATCAATATATTTTATACGTTCTCGATATAAGGTATATATGTGATAACCTGAGGTTATAACATATATTGAATCAATCTTCCGTAGATGGGCTAAAAATGAAGCGAAAATGTTATAAGAGGTGATATCTCATATATTGAATTGTTCTATCATCATGTCTTGCACACTATAGACTAATTAATTCTATATATATATATATATATATATATATATATATATATATATATATATATATATATTTTTTTTTTTTTTCTTTTTTGCACTAAATATAGGTATCTCAATCTACTTCTGTTGAGGTTTAGGTTCAAATTAGTCCTACACAATGCATAGTCACCTACGAGCCCATACTTCTGATAATAATGGCGTGTAGGTTTGAATTCGGCCAATCCTTGCCATCTACATTCCTCTTGCAAGTAAACTCCTCTATTATCAAAAGGCCCATTAATCACATAAATGTGAGTACCTTAATTTTAACAGACAAGAGTAATAAAGACTATGTAACAGAAAACCCAAAACAAGAAATTGGATATTAAATAAAAATAAATTATGAAATTTTAAATCATCTATATCTAAAATTACGGTGAAAGCGGGATTTTCATCCGTCTTACCAGGCATTTTTCTTGTATCGGTACTCCCCTCCCCCTCCGATTGGAATGGAAAGCTAGCCATCGATCCTAGCGTGAACCACCCACTTCACATGCAAAGGCAACGATTGCGCTGCCTCACTTCTTCTTCTTTCTTTCTTTCTTTCTTTTTGGTCCTACGGATGAACCTGCACCTCACCTCAACAGCCTTATATAGAATCCTTTAAAATTCGTGGGGCCACCGGTTGGAACTAAATTGAAGAAAACGAATGGGTGCTTTTCTTAATTCACAATCTTGCTTTTAGAATTTATGCGTTAATAGTCAGGGAAATTATACAGAGACCCTTGAATTTTTAAAAAATTACATTCAGACTCTACTAATTTGAAAATTACACTTCCACCCTTTTTTATGGAGGTCAATTGAACTAAACCCCCCAAATGTCATATAACTATTACCTATGAAGCATGGACACGGACACGGACACGACACGACACGGATACCTTGACACAATAATTTTTAAAAATCTTAGGACACAATACAGTAGGGATACGGGAATAAAAAAATAAATTAATATATATAATATATTAAATGTAAATATATAGCTTTATTATCCAAATGAAAGAAACACGTAAAATTTATGAAGTTATAAAAACGAAAAATCTCATATACAAGCAAGACATGTATAATTTATAATGACTTAATAAGATTTACGAATGACATTCATGCCAATGTCTTTGTGGTCTAGTGACACTTCTCCTCCTATGTGGGGAGAGGTCTTAAGTTCAAGTTATAGGTTTGTCATTTGTTGATGTAATGAATTTCTTATCCATATACGTTACCAAAAAAAAAAATTTGACATTTCTCTCTTTTTGTGTTTCTGGTTAAGGGCATTAAGGATTTAGGAGCTTAGAACACGAAGAATAAAGGTCTTTTAGAGCTAAGTTTTAGCTTTTGCAAAAAGCCCCTCAATGGTTTATAATAACTAAATTTGTTCATTTTAAAACAATTTAAAATTTCGTTTTTTTGCCCCGTTGTGTCTCAAAAGTGTCCCCGCCATGTCTTAGAAGTGTCTAAGACGTGTCCTGGAAGTGTCCAAAACGTGTCCTACACGTCCAATATTAATAAATTTTTTTTATTTGATGGACACATACGGGTTGTGTCCGACACACCTCGGACACAACCACAACATTCTTGGAGGAGTGTCTGTGCTTCATAGGCTATTACTGACTTAAATTATGTTGCAAACATTTGACAATGTCCATTTTATCCTTAGATGGGTTACTTGCAAAATTGTGGGTTAAATTTATGATACTTGAACCTAAGATCACTTCCTTACCCGAGTGAAGTTTACAAGTGCTACAATCGAACTTGCAATAAATGAGTCCTGTAACTAACAATAATTAAAGAATAAATCTATAATTGTTATAAATATTAAACCTTGAGTGGACATTGAGTGGATGTCCACACCCCCTCCACTTTGTGATAATGGGAACACCACTTCATAAGTGGGTTAGGTAATCCCATCATGAGGACCAAATACAAACAAAGATAAAAGGGGAAGGGGAGAAAGAAGAGAATGAAGAGATGTATTTGGAGAGAAAGAAGAGAAGGGGTATTCGGAGAGAATGAAGGGAGGAGATTGAGATAGTGTGTCTCAAGAGTTTTGCTGATCCTTGTATAATGTTTATACATTCAGATGGAAATCAAAGAAGATGAATGAGAAATTTATTCTCCTCACAACTTGTTCTAAATTCTTGGTTTTACAACACGTTATCAGCACGAATTGCTCAAGGAATTTGGGAGCAATATCATACTACCACCATCTTCTTTCTTAACCAATTTGGTTGTGATAAGTTGGTAAGTTGGTACGTTCTAAACCAATTTGATTGTGGTAAGTTGGTATGCTCTTAACTAATTTGGTTGTGGATTGGTTTTTACTCTAAATTATATACTTGAATGAATGAATCCATCTTCTCTTCCTGAAGCAAGAGAAGATTTAAAAATAAAACTTGAAGTTTTATAAATAATAAAAGGAGTGATGATTCATTTTCTCTTCTTGAAGTAAGAGAAAGATTTGAAAACTTGAAGTTTTCTATATGAAAAGTTATTATTTACATGTTATCTTCATGAATGAAGAAACAAATTTCAATCTCCAAAATTTTCTATAAGAAAAGTTGTTGTTCATATATTCTCTTCCTGAAGCAAGAGAAGATTTAAAATAAAACCTGAATTTTTATAATTAAAAGGAAAAAGGGTAACAATTCATCTTCTCTTCCTGAAGTAAGAGAAAGATCTGAAAACCAGAAGTTTTCTATAAAAAAAAAAAAAAAAAGAAGTTATTATTCATCTGTTCTCTTCCTGAAGCAAGAGACAAATTTCAAAACCTGAAGTTTTAGAAATAATGAATAAAGTCTCAATTTAATTGAATAAAGTGATGGTCAATGACGACCAATTAAATTGAGTAATATATTTCTCTATTCTGTGTTATGCAACTTCTTTAGATGCTTGTAAAATTTTGGTGAAAATTCATGGGTGTGTCTTAACTTTTGCTTTAGTTAGCATAGAAGAACACACAAAAATCTGCTCTTGTTTTACTACGAATTGACTGTCAACGTCACCTCTGTTGTCAGTCAACTTCTCTCAGATTGACTGGTAACTTCACTGTATCTGCTTAAAATATGTCATTAGGTAAATATAAAAACCTGAAGTTTTCTATTATAAGAAAGGGGTTATTATTCATATTTCTTTTCTTGAAGTAAGAGACAAATTTCAAAACCTGAAGTTTTAGAAATAATGAATAAAGTCTCAATTTAATTGAATAAAGTGATGGTCAATGATGACCAAATTAAATTGAGTAATATATTTCTCTATTATGTGTTATGCAACTTCTTTAGATGCTTGTAAAATTTTGGTGAAAATTCGTGGGTGCGTCTTAACTTTTGCTTTAGTTAGCATAGAAGAACACACAAAAATCTGCACTTGTTTTACTACGAATTGACTGTCAACGTCACCTCTGTTGTCAGTCAACTTCTCTCAGATTTACTGGTAACTTCACTGTGTCAGCTTAAAGTATGTCATTTTATGATAAAAACCACCAGAAGTGGAATAATAAAATACCAAACCACCAGAAGTGGAATAATGGAATACCAACCACCAGAAGTGGATTAATGACATATCAAACCATTAGAAGTGGAGCAATGAAATACCAAACCACTAGAAGTGGAATACTAAACCACTAGAAGTGGAGTAATAAAATACCAAACCACTAGAAGTGGATTAATGAAATACTAAACCACTAGAAGTGGAGCAATGAAATATCAAACCACCAGAAGTGGAATGAATATATTTGGTGTGGAAAAATAAAATACCAAACCACTAGAAGTGGATTAATGAAATACCAAACCACTAGAAGTGGAGCAATGAAATATCAAACCACCAGAAGTGGAATGAATATATTTGGTGTGGAAAAATAAAATACCAAACCACTAGAAGTGGAATGACACTGAAGAAATAAGCATCGGTTTATAGAATAAACCTACGAGATAAGTGTTTTAAGTAAATACTTGGTTGAGGTTTTGTGTGTTATACTGTGTTGACAGCACGAACCCATTTTACCATTTAATTCATAACTTTAGTTCTAGTTATGATTTTGAGATGAAACGAATTGGATTTTGTCACTGACTTGTTGGGCTAACATCCTACCAATTTTCGTGTCATTGGGTGACCATTTGATATTTTTTGCGTAATTATTTCGTGGTACACCTGAATCTGGGATTTCTGCTAGACAGCACTAACTCAATATTGAAAAATATTTTTGAATGGGTTTTGCTAGGTATTTCTCTACCAAATTTTGAGGTTACAAAGTACATTTGATATACTTTTAAGTGATATAAACCCCAAAGCCCATTTCTTTTTGGATTGAACATATAAAAATTCATTTATACGCATCACAAATTGTTTTCACTAAAATTTCAGATTTGGTCATTGTACTTGGAGCAGATTACAGATTTTTTGCTACTTATTAGTAGCATTTTGAGAACTAGAGAGACCAACTGGAGATTGTCTCTGCAGCCATTAAGAATCCTAGCCCCATTTTTGCATGCGGCACTCCCAATAGTGCCAATTGCCTAAGCAAACCTTGAAGAATTGATGAAAGGCTATCTATTAATTCTATTCTGCCATTGGAGAAGTACTAGTGCTTTGGGTAAGTTACTCTAACCGTGGTAAAGATACCTTGGCATATGTATCAATATAGAATTATTTTCTCTATCATATTAAAAAAAAAAAATGGTCATAAAGCTTTATAAAACAAGTAAATTGGTTTTACTTACTACATGATAACAATCAATTTTGATTTATGAGTTTGAAATTATTTGTTGGCCAATTTTTTGATTATTGTCAAAACCATTTCATCATTAAATTTGATGACCATTGAAATTAAATATTTGTGACCATAATTCTTTTGATATTTGATTCTTTTGAAAATGATCGATTTATTGCAAAATCTTATATAGATAAATATTTTCAAGATACCAAAATGTGACAATACACTGAACAGAGTGGCAAGATTGTGAAAATATTTTAATAATTCTTGCCTTGTAAGTACTATTGTAGGTGTACTAATTACTTCACGTCTATATCTAGTGAATATATGTTCCCCTATATACTCACCTGAAAACAAGCATAATTTATAAACTAGTATACGGGAAATCAAATATGAATTGCAATATGATATTGCAGATCTCATTTCAAGATGATTATTAAAAATATATGTCTGGAAGACAGTGCTATAACTCACACAATCATTAAATTTCCAATATTTATCATTATTCAAAACTATTGTCAATACCATATGAGGTTCATCTAACCTAATTGAAGGTTCCAGAAGAGCAAATATAATATTGCCAAAAAGAACAAAAATTTATGTTGACAATTCTTTATATTCTACCAGAAGTAGAAGAAATGTATTGAGTTTTTAAAATTTACATCGTAAATAGTTATCATATTGAAACCATTAACAATGGAAATGAGGAATATCTTTATATTACCTCTATGATTTTGGGGTAGAAGCTCATATTAAATATTTTCTCTTCTATACGATTATAAGCACAATTGAAACACATGTGGTAGCGCACCAGAAGTGCTCTAACATAAAGATCTTTATACTTTAACATAATCACAATGATGGTAAGGGATGGTAATCACAGTATGGTAAGAATTCACACACCCAAACTCACAAAGTGATGTTTTTACAGCAAGATTTGCAGATTGTCATTTTGATGAAACACAGTTCCCGTCGTTAGGAGGAGGAAATCCACTGATAGAAGAACGACGTGAACTTTCTTGGAATGTACCATCTTTGTCCCATCTTGATCCACGTACTGCTCAATGTGAAACTGAAGTACAGAGGATCACTCATCTTCAGAAGATTGCTAATCAAATGTCAGATGCATTTACAGACGCAGCAAAAATAACTAAGTCTTATATACCGGCTGCAAACACACCAGCAAAGATCAATGTACCAATTGGTAAGTCTACTATTATTGCAGCAAATGAATCATCTACTACACGCCTGAAGCGTGGTAGACCCTTGGGTTCAAAAGATTTAGTTCCCCGGAAGAGGAAAATAAAAGGGCAATAAAATATAGAAAATAGTACTCCGGAAGAGGCTATTGAACAAGAAATAAATATTCCCACAAATTCTGATTTAATAATTCCTGAAGAGGAAAATGTCCCTGAAGAGACAGAAAACAATAAAAAGGCATATGTACATGGAAATGAAGAAATTTCCATAAACTATACATGTACAAAAGAATTGTGGGATCGCTCAGAAGTGGTTATTAATGATGTATTTTCTTTCTCAGTAGCTACTGAAATTTCGAAAGATGATGATGATCTCGAACCACGCACTATAGACGAATGTCACAGTAAACCTGATTGGTCAAAGTGGAAAGAAGCAATCCAAGCAGAATTGGATTCGCTAGAAAAACGTAAAGTATTTGGACCTGTAGTCCTAACACCCAATGATGTGAAACCCGTGGGTTACAAATGGGTGTTTGTAAGAAAGCGTAATGATAAAAATGAGATCGTCAGATATAAAGCTCGTTTAGTAGCACAAGGTTTCCTGCAGAGACCTGGGATTGATTATGAAAAAACATATTCACCTGTAATGGATGCCATTACATTTTGATATTTAATTAGTCTGTCAGTCTCAGAAGGACTTGACATGCGTCTTATGGACGTAGTTACTGCATATTTATATGGAAAGTTAGATGCAGATATATATATGAAGATCCCTGAGGGATTCAAATTGCCTAAAGCAAATACATCACAACCACGAAATATGTACTCAATTAAACTGAGACGATCCTTGTATGGATTAAAACAATCTGGAAGAATGTGGTATAATCGTCTCAGTGAGTACTTAGTTAAAGAAGGATATATTAATAATCCTATATGCCCTTGTGTATTTATAAAAAAATCAGAATCTGGATTCGCCATCATTGCAGTCTATGTTGATGATATAAATTTAATTGGGACTCCTGAAGAGCTCATGAAAGCTGCTGAATATTTGAAAAAAGAATTTGAGATGAAAGATTTAGGGAGAACAAAATATTGTCTCGGCCTGCAGATCGAGCATAAATCAAATGAAATTCTTATCCATCAATCAGCTTATACCGAAAAGGTATTGAAACGTTTTAATATGGATAAAGCGCATCCACTAAGTTCTCCCATGGTGGTTCGATCTCTTGATATTAAGAAAGATCCATTTCGCCCCAAAGAAGATAATGAAATGCTACTTGGTCCTGAAGTACCATATCCTAGTGCAATAGGTGCTTTGTTATATTTAGCACAATGTACTAGGCCTGATATAGCATTTTCAGTCAACTTATTAGCAAGATTCAGTTCTGCTCCAACTCGACGACACTGAAATGGTATTAAACATATTTTACGCTACCTTCGTGGAACTACAGATATGGGTTTGTTTTACTCAAAGGAATTAGCCCATGGTCCTTGTTTAGAAGGATATGCAGATTCTGGATACCTTTCTGATCCTCACAAAGCTCGCTCACAAACAGGGTATGTATTTACATGTGGCAATACAGCGATCTCTTGGCGATCTATAAAGCAGACTTTAATTGCTACATCTTCTAATCACTCTGAGATACTTGCACTCCATGAAGCAAGTCGTAAATGTGTATGGTTAAGATCTGTAGTCCCTCACATTCGAGACACATGTGGGTTACCTCTGATTAAAAGTATGCCAACAACAATTTATGAAGATAATGCTGCATGTATTGCACAAATTCAAGGAGGGTACATCAAATGTGATAGAACCAAACACATTTCACCAAAGTTCTTCTACACTCATGAACTCCAGCAGAGGCATGAAATTGATGTGAAGCAAATACGTTCCACTGATAATCTTGCGGATTTATTCACCAAGGCCTTACCATTGTCAACATTTAAGAAATTGGTATATGGCATTGGAATGCGTCGGGTTTGCGATCAGTTAATTAAGTTGATACTTATCTTCTTATCAGGGGGAGTATTCATTTGTGGACATATGCACGCTGTACTCTTTTTCCTTCGTCAAGGTTTTGTCCCATTGGGTTTTCCTGGCAAGGTTTTAATGAGGCAGTTTCTTTAGTGCGTCCAACACCACTCTAAGATTTACAAAAATGTTGTACTCTTTTCCTTCACTAGTTTTTTCCCACTGGGTTTTTCTAGTAAGGTTTTTAACGAGGCACATTATCTTAGTGTGGTGGACATCCAAGGGGGAGTGTTATAAATATTAAACCTTGAGTGGACATTGAGTGGATGTCCACACCCCCTCCACTTTGTGATAATGGGAACACCACTTCATAAGTGGGTTAGGTAATCGCATCATGAGGACCAAATACAAACAAAGATAAAAAGGGAAGGGGAGAAAGAAGAGAATGAAGAGATGTATTTGGAGAGAAAGAAGAGAAGGGGTATTCGGAGAGAATGAAGGGAGGAGATTGAGATAGTGTGTAGAGTTTTGCTGATCCTTGTATAATGTTTATACATTCAGATGGAAATCAAAGAAGATGAATGAGAAATTTATTCTCCTCACAACTTGTTCTAAATTCTTGGTTTTACAACAATAATTAGCCAAGTTGCACCATTCATAACTCACCCCACTTCTGTAGAGACAAAACCAAGGTTCACAGGCCACCAAGTAAGATGAGCACAAGAAAGAACATAACGGAATTAGCTATTTCATCTCTTGCACAATTACCCTCCATGTATATATGTGAGTAAACGACCTTCATTTTTGAATAGTAGCAATGCAATTTCTCCATTGGTTCTTTAATGGCCATGCAAAGGGGTTTGAAACAATGATTTTGAAGACAAGAAATAAATGAGGTAGAATCACTTTCAATCCATAATTCATGTCAACTATTTCCGCATGCGGACTGCACAGTTAGGATCACGCTCATGAGTTCAGTATAAAAGGCAGCGTGCGTACCAAGACTAAGACCAACCCTTAGCAAAGCCTTTAGGATTTTTGCCCTAACGGCTTAGATATTATGTTAGTTATGATTGCTTTATTAAAGTTTTATTAAAGTCTTATTCGAAAATAGCTTAATGCTATAATGGGCCCCCTGTCACCTTTTTTTTAATATATTTTTTATTACCTATTCTCACATTTCATTTTAACCAAATAGAAAATTGGTTTTGTTTTTGAGTCCCGATCTTAACAAATGTTAATGGTTTGTGAGAAGTTGTACGTAGGTATCTAGATTTACTACGGTTCCATGAACACTCTACTAGGGGTTGGAGTAGGTTCCACATCATAGTTATTAGCCACAAAAAAAAAAAAGGTTTCCACATCATAAAACGAAAAAACAAAACAAAACAAAAAAGGGGGATTTGGCCATCAGTCTACCAAATAACACTTATTTAGTATATAGTCAGCCAACTATTTTTTTAACTTACTTAGTCCATTTAAGTCATTACTGACCAAAATACCCTCACCTTCATTTCTTTTTCCCTTCTTCTCCACCTATCCAACAGCCATAAGAGAACCAGGAAAATACCCTCACCCTCACCCTTATCTCTTTCTCCCTCCCCCTCCACTTACTTTATGGCCATAAGAGAACCACCAAACAGTGACAACCTACGGCGACGACAACTGGCCAGATCTGAAGCTCGTCAGTATCGACTTCCTCCAACGACCACCAGATCTGAAGATTTGTCATTTTTCTGATGCCGAACCAGATCTGAAACTCACTAGATCTGAATTCTCATTGCCGACTTTCTCCCTTCCCTCTCCCCTCTCTCTCTCTCTCTCTCTATTCTAAATCTGAAACTCACCAAGAGTTTCTTCTCTCTCTAGTGTTTTCTTCTACCACCGGCAACAACCATTGTCACTAATGACAAGGACGCCTACGATCTGTGTGCATTATCCTGATGCAACATTCTAAAGGGAGACTAGAAACTTGTTCATCTAAAACATCAGTTAATGCTACTGTTGTTGCTGTCTATGTTGGTTTTCTAACCTAAGCAATTCCAATTCCAAATCCCTAGCACTGAAAGCAATTTTCAGCCTACTACCAAGGAGCTACAGCAAAGGTGTTGTGAGGTTAACCTTATTCTGCCACATGATTCCACCCTTAGGCAATGAAGCGGTTGTGGAGGGCGACATAGGTAGTGTAGAACAAGTAGGCATTAACATCGATGATGAACTGAGAGCCAACAGACTCATCCCCGTCTCATCCAATCCACTGGTTGTAAAAGACTTGGTAAAGTATTAAAATTTTACTACGTCATTGTAAAATATACTTCGTAAAATAGTAAAATTTGACTATTTCACTTTAAAATTTTACTATTTTGTAATGTAGTAAAATTTTACTACTTCACTATAAAATTTATTAATTCGTCAAGTAGTAAAATTTTACGGTTTTAATTTTTTTAATAATTACCTAATCAATATGAATCTTTTTTCAAAAATGCCGACGAGTAGGTTCCAAAAAATATGATTTTTTTTTTTAAATAATGGATATGTATATTATAAGTTATAAGCTTTTAAAAATTATAATACTAAAAGGTTAAGTTGGTTAAATAGGGTGCCCTTAATAACAAAAAGGAGAGTTGCCCTTAGTAATAACAAGGGTAAACTTGGCATTTTAAAAAAAAGTGTGACTAATTGATAAATAAGTTCAGTCTCCTTGATTAATTGACTTAGAAAAACTCTTACTTGATTAATTGCCAATATTTTACCAAAAAGTGGATTAATCGCCAATTTTCCAAACAAAAAAAGGGAGTAGCAAGTTTGTCATTGTTTGCGTAATTCTATCAAACTATCCTAATTAGGACGGAATTCTAGTTCAAGAGCCCATATTGCAATACCATCCAAATTATGAGTAACTAGTAGTACCCTTACTTTGGGACTTGCCATAGATAAGATACGTTTTCTCTCTCCTCTCAACACACAAGTTCTCTCTTTTTTTTTTATATACATACACTGCTTTTCTCTCTCCTGGCCTCTCTCCAACCCCACTCATCCCCCCCCCCCACCCCAAAAAAAAAAAAAAAAAAAAAAAACTATAATGGATTTCATTTTTGTCATATCCTTATTGTGAACAACTCAACTGGGATTCTAAAAACTATTCAAAAACATATTTTGAATGATGTGTGAGATAATGTTACATGAAATACGATTTACTAATGTCATATTTTCACCATGTCGTACACTAAATTATGAAAATTTATTATATCCATATATTCATGTTATAATTGTGTCATATGTCAAGTCCATACTTGTTAACTCAAACTATCTTTCTAGTTTTCAAGAGTATGTGAAGACACAAAAGAAAAAGGGTGAAAATAGTTGCTCCTTCGGTGTCATTTGATAATATTTTACTTTTTATTTTTTAAATTTTTTTGTTGAGGGCTATCTATTACTATACTATAAAAGAGAGTTTTTGACTGACATCAACACTTTGCTTATGTGTTTCATTGCTAAAGCTTCCCTCCAAATTCCATTCCTCTTCTTCTCTTTGGCCCTACAAATGACCCCACAAATGATGTCAGCAACTTCCCCATAAATAAGTAATTTTTTTTTCTTCCCTCCCCCCCCTAACGGTATAACCTTCCCTCTTTTTCTACTTTTTCCTCATCCCTTTTCCATACACCTTCCTTGCCCCTCTACTTTTCCCTTATACCTTTTTTTTATTATTTAGTATAAGTTTTCTATTACTTTTTGACGGAAGATACTAACTAGATAAGCAATTATTTAGTATGGGTTTTCTATTGCTAATTTTTTAAATAATCAGTTAGTGACTAGATAAATAATGAGTAATCATGGGATCCTGTAAAATCATTTTTGTATTAGTTATTAAAATAAGTTCATAGCACTTTTGTCAGGACATGTAAAAGGAGAATCTTGAGTGTTTGGTTTGTTATAAATAAGCAATTATTTTATTTGGTAAGTTTTCAAACGTATTTGACAACATATTCAATCAAGAATTAAATATTTTTTCCAATAGTTTCCTGATTCGATTTATACTCTTCTAGATTTTGTCTTCAATTAATCAGGTTGTCCCATTTTTTTTTTCTTTTTTAAGGGAGTTATAAAGAAGTTGGGTATAGGTAATAACCCCTAACTGTTCAAGACAACTAATGGGAAGATGGACACACACTATTTTATAAGTAAAGATGCAAAGAGTTAAACCATACATAAAAACATGTTGGTCTAACTAAGCTATTTATTGTTTTCATATTCATTTGTGATTCCCGCGCATCACGCAGGTTCATACTAGTAATATGATAATTAGCAGGGGCGGAGGGAGGGGGGTGCCAGGGGGGGCAGTTGACCCCCCTCACTCATTGAATTTTTTTTTTTAGTATACATATTTACTTATATTTTTAAATATGCCCCCTCTAAAATATATTTTTGGTCCCTCTAAAATATCTTTTTGACCCCTCTGATTTTATAATCGACCCCCTTACTCTTCTCTCTTTCCCTTTTTTCCCCTTTATTTAAATAGCACTTACCCATGTTTTACTCAAGTTATGTCTTCTGTCCTTGGGTTATGCCCTCTTTTTGGTTTAATACATATATTATTTCATCAAATATATATATTATCAATGAATATTTAAGTTTTTGTGTTAATTGTTAAGTTTAAACAATTTTCTTTATTCTTGTTAATTTTTATTATATAAGAAGGCTACTTCAAATGATTACTTAATGAGTGAGGCTATTGCCACCACATGAAGTACTCAAAGCCCCCCATTAGTTTACACTTTTTGAGGTTTTATGAAAAATATAAAAAATTTTTACCAAAACTATTAACATTGTTCATTAGAAAACATCATTCTGAACAATTTTGTAGAAGAAATTTTTTTCCAAAATCTATCATTTAAGTAGACTTTTTGGCAATTTACAATCTCTATTTCATTTTCCATCAAAAATTGACAAAAAGGTCTACTTAAATTATAGATTTTGGAAAAATTTTCTTCTACAAAGCTGTCCGGAATGATGTTTTCTAATAAACTATGTGATTATTTTTTATAAATTTTTTTTATATTTTTCATAAAACTTTAACAATGTAAATTAAATAGGGGGTTTAGAGTATTTTATGTAGTGGTAATAGCCTGGCCCTTATTTGATTTATAGAGTTAGAAGAAAAAAATTAAACAGTTACATCCAAACAAAATCGCCCCCCCCTAGGACAAATTCCTAGATCCGCCACTCAGTCCTACCAAATCTAAGTACTGTTGCATGTCGCAACCTTGGTTGGATTGGTTTTGAGAGAAGGTGCAGTGTTATTGTTGAGTAGGTAGTAATTTTCCAAATTGTGGGAGAGACTTGTTATCCTAAATTATCTACACATCCAGATACTACTAGGCCACAACTAACAAGTACCAACTGAGATCCTTCTTTTCTTTCTTTTCCATTATCATCTTTTGGCAATTTGGTCTCTTCCTAGAAGAAGGATTTTTATAAATAGACTAAGCTAGCTAATTCTTAACGGTATTCTGCCACCAATTGTGATGAAGAGTTGGCGATCCTCCTCCTCCTTCCTCCTCTTTTGTTTCCTCATTTTTGTTTGGCCTCTTCTTTTGCTTTTACGTTTTTCTAAAGCTCTAACCCATCATATCAAAAACATTTCTTCAGCCTTTGTGGACCTCAAAACAGGAAATATGTTTAAGGAGGTGTGTTCAAAACCAACCATGCAGTACTTGGACAATCACGCGCGAGCACATACTCATGATGCAAAGTCAGCTTGAAGGGGTTGCTTGAGCAGTGTTTTTACATGGATCTGCCAGAGAGAAGGAAAATACTGACTGGAATAACAGGTTTAAAAAAATTATTAGTGTTGTCCCAAACAAGTGCAATCGTTCCTAAACCGCACCTTAAGATGTTTGATTAATCCTGGCCATCAAAAGACCTTATTTCAAAGGGAAAAAAACATAAGACTTTTAGACTAACATATACCCTCTATTTGGTTCATGGATTCTACCAAGGAAAAAAAAGGAAGGGAAAAAAAAATGAGGAGGAAAGAAAATGAAAGGAAAAGATAAATCATATCAAGACAAATTATTTCAATTCTTCTTTTTCTTCCAATTTTCCATTGCAACCAAATGAAAAAAAAGTAGAATTCCTTATATATGTATATTTTTTTTCCTTTATAAAATCCACAAACCAAATAGAGCCATAAGGTAAACTCGAACCAAGTCCTACACTAGACCAAAGATGCCGGTCGTCCCATGCATTAAGCTACAGCACGTACTTTCACTTTTTCTTTGCAAAATTGCCTTGCCAATATGTGGAAATGGTCATATCCACAAGGAGGGGGATTGCAAGGACACAAACAAGGTCACTGGCAGAGAGGCTAATAGAACCATCAGAACTAGTGTCCATATCTCTTTATGGCTAAACATAAGATAGAGTGTGGCACTAAAGGTCATCATCATAGCTGTTATAGAGAGAAATAGGGTAACAAGGCCAATAATTAACCTCGTTGGTAGGGCATGGAGAAAATCCGCTTCTGCATAGCGTGCAGTGAGAATGGACAAGAAAATTAACAAGGAAGCGGTGGACGAGAACAGCGAGAGTGCATTTGAGGCACCAAAGATTTTAAAGACTGGGTTGTCGGAGAATTGGGGGGGCCTTCATTATTGTTGCCACCTGGTACAGTAATGGCTGCCGCAAATGCTATTGTGGCAATGAGTGCTGCAGCGATTGTGCATGAATTCGCCGTGTCTTTCATCCATTTTTCTCCTTTTTTAACCAAGTCCTGGTGTTCCTCAGTAAATAGTGCCGCAGGAGTTTTTCCATTGATGTCTTCTCGCTCTTTATAAACAGGCCTTACCAAATTCTTTACTTCCTGTACAAGAAAAATAAAGAAGGAAGTTTGATCGTATCTGCAATTCTGCATGTCTAGCTCTAGGATATGACAAGGAAATTTTTCTTACCTCATACCACTTTAATTCACGTTGCATCTGCAAAGCTGCACCAGAAATGAGATTCAGTTGGCTTGGAGGAGCCAACTTCCAGCAATACGCAAAAAAGTTTCCTCGCTCATGTCTCTCATCCTCTTACCGAATGGTTGTGCGCACTCATTTGGTTTAAGAGTTTGAAAACATGTTCACGACGGTTCATAAGTGCCACTTGGAATATATCGTGGTGATCTTTGTCCCAAGACCGAATTGCATAGGGAAACGACTCCAAAATCTCTTCTACAACCTCATGAATCCCTAATTTTGCAGCCAAAAGGACTGGTGGACCAACTATTTCGCTAGCTTTTCCTGTATACGATTCCAAGATATCCGTGGCACAAGCATTTTAGAAGTTGACGTGATCGATCATGCATCGTTTTTCTGTCCTGTATACGCTTAATTTGCGGTGCTGCCATTAAATCAATGATGACATAAACTTTCACCTCCGTCTGACCGTCTGGTTTTGAAAAAACTTATGCAGGAAAGTGACTATTGATAACATATGGTACAACTTGATTTTTCTAAGGGTAAAATACATCTACACTCCTTTTATTTACTGACTATTACACTGACCTCTCTTATACTTTCTGAAATTACACTGACCTCCCTTGTCAGAACGGCTTTAACTAACGGAGGTAAACAGAATGGTGAAATGACCGAATTGCCCCTCCTTTAAAACAGCGTCGTTTCGTTGGGGACGAAGTGAGATCTAGATTTGGTGCGGTAGGGAAGCACCAAACAGCGTCTTTTTCCCTCTTTTTTTTTTTTTTTTTTTTCCTTCTGTAAGATCAAGAAACCTAAATTCAGCAATTTAAAAATGAAATAAAATAAAATAAAAAAACACATAGAAGAAGAAGGAGGAGGGTAGGTTCATCTCCGACGAAGGTTGACGCCGGGTAGCCATGGTTGTTGATCCAGCCAAACCCATCTCACCCATCCATGGAATTTGTCGACAGCTCTTTTTTTTCATTTTTCTTTTTTCTAAATTTAGCATTTTTAAAATTTTTTTAAAAAAAAAACAAGGGAGAAGGTAGGTTTCATCTTCGATGAAGGTTGACGTCGGTAGCCATGGCTATCCAGCCAAACCCATCTCACCCATCGATGGAATTTGTCGATGGTGGAGAAGTTCATGTGAATGGGTTGCTTCAGATCTGGGTTCTGGTCGCCGTCTCTTGCACACTAGCAAGCTCTTGATTCCTTTACCAAACCCATTTTCCAACCAGATCTGGGTACTGGTCGCTGTCCCACGAGATATGATCAGTAGAGGAAAAGACAAAAAAAAAAAAAAAGGAAAAGAAGAGGGAAGAGGAAAGAAGGAAGAAGATGGTTGCCGTCCCACACACGATCTGATCAGCAGAAGAGAAGGAAAGAGGGAAGAGGGAAGAGGAAGAAGATGAGGCTACCAACGGAGGGGAGTTCGACGTTGAGGGGGATTGGGAGCAAGAGAGGGGAGAGAGAGGGAAGCACCACTGCGGGAAATCTTGGCAACAAGCTCGTCCTCACCAATTGACATCATCACTCTGTCAATCTCCAACGCCGGCGAGGGGATAGCCATCCCAAAAAAAACCCAAACTTGTCAGAAAAAAGTTCGCCATCGAACCAGATCTGGGTATTGGTTGTCGTCCCATGCAGATCTGATGAGCAGAGGAAAGAAAAAAAAAAAGGAAGAGAAGAAGAGGGAAGAGGACGGCATTAGACCGAGCATCGCCGGCGTTCGAAGTTGTTGCAACAGGGGGCAAAATTTTTTTTTTTTTGAGTTGTTGCTTCTTCTTTGTGCTTCTTTGCCGGGAAAAAATGGAGTTAGCTGAGAAAATGGCATTGAAAAAAAAAAAAAAAAACGCCGGAGGCAGCCATGTGTGCTGCTGCTGCTTCTCTTCTTCTTCTTCAAGTGGATGCTTGTTTTTTTTTTTTTTTTTTTTTTTTTTTTGTTGTGTTATGTTTTGGGTCCTTGGAGATGACACCATCATCGACGAATCCATCAAACCAAACGCAGCGTTTTGGTTTCAATAAGGGTTAAAATGGGTATTTTAGCCCATTTTTTACATGACGTCAGCATTAGCCGTTAACTTTTTAAACGGATGGAGGAATATGTATATTATTTTCTAAGTAGGGGAGGGGCAGTGTAATTTCAGAAAGGGACAAGGAGGTCAGTGTAATAGTCAGTAAACACAGGGGGTGTAAATATATTTTACCCTTTTTCTTAATTGCTTTGGTTTACTAACAAACATCTACTCTCTCGTGATGCCCTTTTTGTAAAAAACAATGTTGAATTTGTTTTGAGGAAAAAACATTTTTCTATAGGAAAGAGTTAAGTGTACACAACATTTCTACCATAACCAAACGCGCAAAAAAATGAAAGAAAACGCTTTTTATTTTCCTTTTCC
Source organism: Liquidambar formosana (assembly GCA_039720395.1). Classification (NCBI taxonomy): domain Eukaryota; kingdom Viridiplantae; phylum Streptophyta; class Magnoliopsida; order Saxifragales; family Altingiaceae; genus Liquidambar; species Liquidambar formosana. The sequence goes on from CM077830.1 coordinate 6,203,262, forward strand.
ATTCTACTGGGGGGTTCATACCTAATCGTCCAATGACTCCCAAATTACTGCACGCAACTTGGCACACTGTATTACAAACAAAATAGTTAAAATTAGAAAGGATAATGCCAGAACGATTGAGCTTACAAGAAGTTCATTTGGACTCATGTGGCAATGTGTCTCTATTGGTGGTTTAGTAGCTATAAGGGTGGTTGTTACATTTATCGTTTAATTTTCATAGACTCCCTTAAGTTTTAGTTGGGAGTGGGGGTTTGTTTGTTTCCCCTGTTTTGTTGGTCTCCTAGTTTTGTTATTGGGAGGCCAAGCTTTTCACTTGTATCTGTTTTATGTACGAGGATTAAGTCCTTTGGTTTCAATACATATCATTGTGTACTTCCAAAAAAAAAAAAAAAATGGTGTCCCCTTGTCCAATCCGGCCACTGTTTATAAGAGTCAACACCATTGCCAATGAGCTATAGTTCAAGTAAGGTGGAGTTCGGATAGATTATAGGTATGATTCCCCTCCAATCACACATAAACAAAAAATTTCAGACCTACCAGACTGCCATCATATATATATATACATACATATCCAACCTTATGAGAATATGCTGATGTAAATTAGCATCATATATAAAGAGTTATACCCCATAACTCACCGATATAAAGGGAAAAAATCTCCAATGCATAGTGCTAATGTAACTTACATTGAACCCAGCAAGGTTTTTGGGTATGTGCTTGGGAGCTGTTATTTGGATTCTCTACGTCTCTTCACCGACTTTCTTAGAGTTCTCAAACTTCACAGGAACACCTTCAACACATATACATGAAAAAGAAGGATAATTACGCTTTTTCCTAGTAAACCGCTATTTCAGGTAAAACTTGAATACGCAACACCATCACAGAGGAAAGTCGGTTCAAATGCTCTTCAAATTCCTTATAATGCATGTCCTAAAATTACTACATTATACAGTTGTACGATTCTAAGAATCTCTATGAATCATCTTTCTATTTCAAACTGAAAAAAGAATGATCATGAAAAGAAATTTTTTCAGGTGTGTATATATGAGTTAGGATCAATATATACAATTTTTTACATAAATTCTTACATAAGGGATAACCTATTTTCAATTCATATTTTGTGAATCCCACTGTTGGATTAAGTACTCTTCCCACATAGGTCATGCATGCAAAAAAATCAAGTTGATCCAAGACTTGTTGCCATTCGATCCAAAAACTAATCTTTTTAATCACTAAAATTCTCACATATATGGATGAAGCAGCTTTTAATCTCACATATGTGTGTGTGATGATGATTAGGTGAACATGTGGTGATATAATTTATATTAGCTCTTACATTGGGGATTGTATTTCGTGCATTAGTGAATTACAAGATACATTGAGTTAGGCATGAAGTACAACTCCTATAGGGCATGGTGTTGACATAAATGAATTAGGCACGTGCTTACCTCATTAGGACTATATATATATATAGGATGATGATCAGGTAAGTATGTTCTGATATTACTTATATCAACACCCACATTAGGAATTGTACCTTGTGCATTAATGAGATATGAGAGACATTAGACCAATGCATGGTGCTGATATAACTTATATCAACATGTGCTAATGGGAACATATATATATATATATATATGTGTGTGTGTGTGTGTGTGTGTGTGTGTGTGTGTGTGTGTGTGTGTTTACTTTTTCAATCTTATTGGATTACTTGGTTTTTAGATGTGGTAGTTTCCGAATAAGATACATGTGCTTCCTACTTAACAAATTAAGCCGTACATAAAATCGAATAGAAAATAGAAGGAATTGAAGACCAATTTTTTCTTGGTAATTAAAAAGAGGGAAGAATATGAACAACAGGGAAAATATATAGATAATTGAGGAGAAAGAATGGAGCTGAGTGGGGGAAACTAACGAGAATAGATGAACCGTTGCAAAGGACTGAGGTGACCTCCACTTGGAAATGCAGAAGGCTTTCCAGCTAACCTACACAAAGCAGTGTTATCCGCGAAAGGTTCCCACGTAGCCAACCCATGGTTACGCTTAAGTACTTGTAGAGCCTCCTCTGTAAATTAAACATCCATGCAATAAGAACAGATGAAAAAATTGGAAGAAAATTCAATAGAAATCAGACGGCTGACCAAGGAAATTAAGAGGTAATCATATACATACACCCTTTGATCCATTTTATTTGATCATCTTGACTAAATACACATATCATGTCATCCAATTTTTTATTATTATTTTCTTGTGCTAGAATGTAGGGCTGCAAATGAGTTGAGCTTTAGACTCGCAAGAAAACTCGATCAAGGTTTGACTTGAATTTGGTAGATTAGTAAACAAGTCAACCTCAAGCCGCCTTAAAGTTTAGGCTCGTTTAGTAAACAAGCTAGAGCATGACTAAAATTCAGCTCTTTTTGGCTCGTTAATAAGTTTGTTAAGAACTTGATAAAAACTCGTCAATGGCTTAAAATGAGGCTTGTTAATGAGTTTGTAAGTGGGCTTGTTTAGTAAAACAATTAGATTATTTTTAAAAAAATTAAAATATAAATTAAGGCAGGAGTTATTGGTTTATAAATATATTTTTCACTAAACTTAAAGGTAACAAATAATAGATTGAAAGCACTTTAACGAGCTTAATTAAGATAAGTTTAAAATCGAGCCTAAACCAAGTTTGAGTTTGAGCACGAGCTTCTCTACTTTTTTGTGAGTCGAGTTCGATCACAATAGTGTAGACTCATTGAAAGTTTCGCTCGATAGAAATATACAAGCTTTTTAACAAACCAATTTTAAAAATAATAATTTAAGCCTGTTAAGAACTCGGTTCGATAGTAAACAAACGAGATTTTAACAAACCAAGTTTAAACACTCTAAAACTTAGCTCGATTTGGTTTGGTTTGTTTGTAATCCTAATAATATTATTTGAACGTCACTGGACTTAATATGATAGTTGATATAATAATAGTAATTTTCTCTTTATAAAACAAATATAATAATAATAATTTGTTAACTATAGTAATAACATATTTTAAAAGAGTAAAGTAACGATTTATTTCGATTACACTCAAAAGTAAACAAACATTTTAGGATATAATGATATATAAAAGTAAAAATAAAAAATAAAAAAACGAAGGAAATATTACGGACCGTAAAATTCGGCATCGATTAAAAGATTGAGAAGGTCAACGTCGAAGGGATTTGGGTCAGAAGTACCACGGGGTTCATGGGTGACTATCATTAAATAGGAAACCATGTCCCTGTGGCCTTGTCTAGCAGCAAGATGGATAGGCCACCACATCATGCTAGGAATATTAGGCAAGCTTGGGTTTTTGGCCACTAATAACTTGGCTGCCTCAGTATTGCCAAACGCTGCAGCATAGTGAAGGGCCGTCTCGCCCATTTGATTGGTTAGGGTCTCCAGCTCCGTGGTTTCTATCATTTTTAGTAACTCCTTCACAATATATATATGCTTCCCTGTGCCAACTGCTATGTGAAGCACTGTTTCCGAGTCCTCTGTGATCTTGTCTGTCAATGCTTGTTTATTGTCGAAGAAGTTTTTGGCTGTCACCCAGTCGCCTTTGAGCACAGATTTGTACAGTGGCAGGTACTTCCTCAAATATTCATCCTCTTCTTTCTCTGCCTCTGTCATAATTTGTTGCCATTTTTGTGTTAGAAATATATATATATATATATATATATACACACATATATTAGTTTACATTTATTGTTAAAATATTAATTGATTAAATATAACACGCAAACAAATACTCCCTACTATGTAATAGAGACTAATTTATATCAACACCATGTATTAAAGATTGTATCATGTGCATTGGTCTAATATACTAAATAAACCATTAATGCTCAAAATACAACTCTTAATGCGTATGTTGATATAATTAAGTTTACATCAGCACATACTCACCTGATCATCATCCTATAGCACTTCAAAAACTGGTATGGACTATCCGCAAATATTCAATCCCATGCCAAAACATCCACTCTTGAATAAATTAAGGAGTTATTTATCAAGACCAGATCTTTACAAAACCAATTTTTTATATAAAATATAGCTTGATCTGATCATCATTTATATAATCGATATATAAGTATTGTAATCATATTAACTCAAACCACAATGCTCAGTTTACAATTCACAGTTTATCGAAATTAAACTTGCAAACATGTCACAAAATAATCAATATATTTATACGTTCTCGATATAAGGTATATATGTGATAACCTGAGGTTATAACATATATTGAATCAATCTTCCGTAGATGGGCTAAAAAATGAAGCGAAAATGTTATAAGAGGTGATATCTCATATATTGAATTGTTCTATCATCATGTCTTGCACACTATAGACTAATTAATTCTATCTATATATATATATATATATATATATATATATATTATATATATATATTTTTTTTTTTTTCTTTTTTGCACTAAATATAGGTATCTCAATCTACTTCTGTTGAGGTTTAGGTTCAAATTAGTCCTACACAATGCATAGTCACCTACGAGCCCATACTTCTGATAATAATGGCGTGTAGGTTTGAATTCGGCCAATCCTTGCCATCTACATTCCTCTTGCAAGTAAACTCCTCTATTATCAAAAGGCCCATTAATCACATAAATGTGAGTACCTTAATTTAACAGACAAGAGTAATAAAGACTATGTAACAGAAAACCCAAAACAAGAAATTGGATATTAAATAAAAATAAATTATGAAATTTTAAATCATCTATATCTAAAATTACGGTGAAAGCGGGATTTTCATCCGTCTTACCAGGCATTTTTCTTGTATCGGTACTCCCCTCCCCCTCCGATTGGAATGGAAAGCTAGCCATCGATCCTAGCGTGAACCACCCACTTCACATGCAAAGGCAACGATTGCGCTGCCTCACTTCTTCTTCTTTCTTTCTTTCTTTCTTTTTGGTCCTACGGATGAACCTGCACCTCACCTCAACAGCCTTATATAGAATCCTTTAAAATTCGTGGGGCCACCGGTTGGAACTAAATTGAAGAAAACGAATGGGTGCTTTTCTTAATTCACAATCTTGCTTTTAGAATTTATGCGTTAATAGTCAGGGAAATTATACAGAGACCCTTGAATTTTTAAAAAATTACATTCAGACTCTACTAATTTGAAAATTACACTTCCACCCTTTTTTATGGAGGTCAATTGAACTAAACCCCCCAAATGTCATATAACTATTACCTATGAAGCATGGACACGGACACGGACACGACACGACACGGATACCTTGACACAATAATTTTTAAAAATCTTAGGACACAATACAGTAGGGATACGGGAATAAAAAAATAAATTAATATATATAATATATTAAATGTAAATATATAGCTTTATTATCCAAATGAAAGAAACACGTAAAATTTATGAAGTTATAAAAACGAAAAATCTCATATACAAGCAAGACATGTATAATTTATAATGACTTAATAAGATTTACGAATGACATTCATGCCAATGTCTTTGTGGTCTAGTGACACTTCTCCTCCTAGTGGGGAGAGGTCTTAAGTTCAAGTTATAGGTTTGTCATTTGTTGATGTAATGAATTCTTATCCATATACGTTACCAAAAAAAAAAATTTGACATTTCTCTCTTTTTGTGTTTCTGGTTAAGGGCATTAAGGATTTAGGAGCTTAGAACACGAAGAATAAAAGGTCTTTTAGAGCTAAGTTTTAGCTTTTGCAAAAAGCCCCTCAATGGTTTATAATAACTAATTTGTTCATTTTAAAACAATTTAAAATTTCGTTTTTTTGCCCCGTTGTGTCTCAAAAGTGTCCCCGCCATGTCTTAGAAGTGTCTAAGACGTGTCCTGGAAGTGTCCAAAACGTGTCCTACACGTCCAATATTAATAAATTTTTTTTATTTGATGGACACATACGGGTTGTGTCCGACACACCTCGGACACAACCACAACATTCTTGGAGGAGTGTCTGTGCTTCATAGGCTATTACTGACTTAAATTATGTTGCAAACATTTGACAATGTCCATTTTATCCTTAGATGGGTTACTTGCAAAATTGTGGGTTAAATTTATGATACTTGAACCTAAGATCACTTCCTTACCCGAGTGAAGTTTACAAGTGCTACAATCGAACTTGCAATAAATGAGTCCTGTAACTAACAATAATTAAAGAATAAATCTATAATTGTTATAAATATTAAACCTTGAGTGGACATTGAGTGGATGTCCACACCCCCTCCACTTTGTGATAATGGGAACACCACTTCATAAGTGGGTTAGGTAATCCCATCATGAGGACCAAATACAAACAAAGATAAAAGGGGAAGGGGAGAAAGAAGAGAATGAAGAGATGTATTTGGAGAGAAAGAAGAGAAGGGTATTCGGAGAGAATGAAGGGAGGAGATTGAGATAGTGTGTCTCAAAGAGTTTTGCTGATCCTTGTATAATGTTTATACATTCAGATGGAAATCAAAGAAGATGAATGAGAAATTTATTCTCCTCACAACTTGTTCTAAATTCTTGGTTTTACAACACGTTATCAGCACGAATTGCTCAAGGAATTTGGGAGCAATATCATACTACCACCATCTTCTTTCTTAACCAATTTGGTTGTGATAAGTTGGTAAGTTGGTACGTTCTAAACCAATTTGATTGTGGTAAGTTGGTATGCTCTTAACTAATTTGGTTGTGGATTGGTTTTTACTCTAAATTATATACTTGAATGAATGAATCCATCTTCTCTTCCTGAAGCAAGAGAAGATTTAAAAATAAAACTTGAAGTTTTATAAATAAATAAAAGGAGTGATGATTCATTTTCTCTTCTTGAAGTAAGAGAAAGATTTGAAAACTTGAAGTTTTCTATATGAAAAGTTATTATTTACATGTTATCTTCATGAATGAAGAAACAAATTTCAATCTCCAAAATTTTCTATAAGAAAAGTTGTTGTTCATATATTCTCTTCCTGAAGCAAGAGAAGATTAAAATAAAACCTGAATTTTTATAATTAAAAAGGAAAAAGGGTAACAATTCATCTTCTCTTCCTGAAGTAAGAGAAAGATCTGAAAACCAGAAGTTTTCTATAAAAAAAAAAAAAAAAGAAGTTATTATTCATCTGTTCTCTTCCTGAAGCAAGAGACAAATTTCAAAACCTGAAGTTTTAGAAATAATGAATAAAGTCTCAATTTAATTGAATAAAGTGATGGTCAATGACGACCAAATTAAATTGAGTAATATATTTCTCTATTCTGTGTTATGCAACTTCTTTAGATGCTTGTAAAATTTTGGTGAAAATTCATGGGTGTGTCTTAACTTTTGCTTTAGTTAGCATAGAAGAACACACAAAAATCTGCTCTTGTTTTACTACGAATTGACTGTCAACGTCACCTCTGTTGTCAGTCAACTTCTCTCAGATTGACTGGTAACTTCACTGTATCTGCTTAAAATATGTCATTAGGTAAATATAAAAACCTGAAGTTTTCTATTATAAGAAAGGGGTTATTATTCATATTTCTTTTCTTGAAGTAAGAGACAAATTTCAAAACCTGAAGTTTTAGAAATAATGAATAAAGTCTCAATTTAATTGAATAAAGTGATGGTCAATGATGACCAAATTAAATTGAGTAATATATTTCTCTATTATGTGTTATGCAACTTCTTTAGATGCTTGTAAAATTTTGGTGAAAATTCGTGGGTGCGTCTTAACTTTTGCTTTAGTTAGCATAGAAGAACACACAAAAATCTGCACTTGTTTTACTACGAATTGACTGTCAACGTCACCTCTGTTGTCAGTCAACTTCTCTCAGATTTACTGGTAACTTCACTGTGTCAGCTTAAAGTATGTCATTTTATGATAAAAACCACCAGAAGTGGAATAATAAAATACCAAACCACCAGAAGTGGAATAATGGAATACCAAACCACCAGAAGTGGATTAATGACATATCAAACCATTAGAAGTGGAGCAATGAAATACCAAACCACTAGAAGTGGAATACTAAACCACTAGAAGTGGAGTAATAAAATACCAAACCACTAGAAGTGGATTAATGAAATACTAAACCACTAGAAGTGGAGCAATGAAATATCAAACCACCAGAAGTGGAATGAATATATTTGGTGTGGAAAAATAAAATACCAAACCACTAGAAGTGGATTAATGAAATACCAAACCACTAGAAGTGGAGCAATGAAATATCAAACCACCAGAAGTGGAATGAATATATTTGGTGTGGAAAAATAAAATACCAAACCACTAGAAGTGGAATGACACTGAAGAAATAAGCATCGGTTTATAGAATAAACCTACGAGATAAGTGTTTTAAGTAAATACTTGGTTGAGGTTTTGTGTGTTATACTGTGTTGACAGCACGAACCCATTTTACCATTTAATTCATAACTTTAGTTCTAGTTATGATTTTGAGATGAAACGAATTGGATTTTGTCACTGACTTGTTGGGCTAACATCCTACCAATTTTCGTGTCATTGGGTGACCATTTGATATTTTTTGCGTAATTATTTCGTGGTACACCTGAATCTGGGATTTCTGCTAGACAGCACTAACTCAATATTGAAAAATATTTTTGAATGGGTTTTGCTAGGTATTTCTCTACCAAATTTTGAGGTTACAAAGTACATTTGATATACTTTTAAGTGATATAAACCCCAAAGCCCATTTCTTTTTGGATTGAACATATAAAAATTCATTTATACGCATCACAAATTGTTTTCACTAAAATTTCAGATTTGGTCATTGTACTTGGAGCAGATTACAGATTTTTTGCTACTTATTAGTAGCATTTTGAGAACTAGAGAGACCAACTGGAGATTGTCTCTGCAGCCCATTAAGAATCCTAGCCCCATTTTTGCATGCGGCACTCCCAATAGTGCCAATTGCCTAAGCAAACCTTGAAGAATTGATGAAAGGCTATCTATTAATTCTATTCTGCCATTGGAGAAGTACTAGTGCTTTGGGTAAGTTACTCTAACCGTGGTAAAGATACCTTGGCATATGTATCAATATAGAATTATTTTCTCTATCATATTAAAAAAAAAAAAATGGTCATAAAGCTTTATAAAACAAGTAAATTGGTTTTACTTACTACATGATAACAATCAATTTGATTTATGAGTTTGAAATTATTTGTTGGCCAATTTTTTGATTATTGTCAAAACCATTTCATCATTAAATTTGATGACCATTGAAATTAAATATTTGTGACCATAATTCTTTTGATATTTGATTCTTTTGAAAATGATCGATTTATTGCAAAATCTTATATAGATAAATATTTTCAAGATACCAAAATGTGACAATACACTGAACAGAGTGGCAAGATTGTGAAAATATTTTAATAATTCTTGCCTTGTAAGTACTATTGTAGGTGTACTAATTACTTCACGTCTATATCTAGTGAATATATGTTCCCCTATATACTCACCTGAAAACAAGCATAATTTATAAACTAGTATACGGGAAATCAAATATGAATTGCAATATGATATTGCAGATCTCATTTCAAGATGATTATTAAAAATATATGTCTGGAAGACAGTGCTATAACTCACACAATCATTAAATTTCCAATATTTATCATTATTCAAACTATTGTCAATACCATATGAGGTTCATCTAACCTAATTGAAGGTTCCAGAAGAGCAAATATAATATTGCCAAAAGAACAAAAATTTATGTTGACAATTCTTTATATTCTACCAGAAGTAGAAGAAATGTATTGAGTTTTTAAAATTTACATCGTAAATAGTTATCATATTGAAACCATTAACAATGGAAATGAGGAATATCTTTATATTACCTCTATGATTTTGGGGTAGAAGCTCATATTAAATATTTTCTCTTCTATACGATTATAAGCACAATTGAAACACATGTGGTAGCGCACCAGAAGTGCTCTAACATAAAGATCTTATACTTTAACATAATCACAATGATGGTAAGGGATGGTAATCACAGTATGGTAAGAATTCACACACCCAAACTCACAAAGTGATGTTTTTACAGCAAGATTTGCAGATTGTCATTTTGATGAAACACAGTTCCCGTCGTTAGGAGGAGGAAATCCACTGATAGAAGAACGACGTGAACTTTCTTGGAATGTACCATCTTTGTCCCATCTTGATCCACGTACTGCTCAATGTGAAACTGAAGTACAGAGGATCACTCATCTTCAGAGATTGCTAATCAAATGTCAGATGCATTTACAGACGCAGCAAAAATAACTAAGTCTTATATACCGGCTGCAAACACACCAGCAAAGATCAATGTACCAATTGGTAAGTCTACTATTATTGCAGCAAATGAATCATCTACTACACGCCTGAAGCGTGGTAGACCCTTGGGTTCAAAAGATTTAGTTCCCCGGAAGAGGAAAATAAAAGGGCAATAAAATATAGAAAATAGTACTCCGGAAGAGGCTATTGAACAAGAAATAAATATTCCCACAAATTCTGATTTAATAATTCCTGAAGAGGAAAATGTCCCTGAAGAGACAGAAAACAATAAAAAGGCATATGTACATGGAAATGAAGAAATTTCCATAAACTATACATGTACAAAAGAATTGTGGGATCGCTCAGAAGTGGTTATTAATGATGTATTTTCTTTCTCAGTAGCTACTGAAATTTCGAAAGATGATGATGATCTCGAACCACGCACTATAGACGAATGTCACAGTAAACCTGATTGGTCAAAGTGGAAAGAAGCAATCCAAGCAGAATTGGATTCGCTAGAAAACGTAAAGTATTTGGACCTGTAGTCCTAACACCCAATGATGTGAAAACCCGTGGGTTACAAATGGGTGTTTGTAAGAAAGCGTAATGATAAAAATGAGATCGTCAGATATAAAGCTCGTTTAGTAGCACAAGGTTTCCTGCAGAGACCTGGGATTGATTATGAAAAAACATATTCACCTGTAATGGATGCCATTACATTTGATATTTAATTAGTCTGTCAGTCTCAGAAGGACTTGACATGCGTCTTATGGACGTAGTTACTGCATATTATATGGAAAGTTAGATGCAGATATATATATGAAGATCCCTGAGGGATTCAAATTGCCTAAAGCAAATACATCACAACCACGAAATATGTACTCAATTAAACTGAGACGATCCTTGTATGGATTAAAACAATCTGGAAGAATGTGGTATAATCGTCTCAGTGAGTACTTAGTTAAAGAAGGATATATTAATAATCCTATATGCCCTTGTGTATTTATAAAAAAATCAGAATCTGGATTCGCCATCATTGCAGTCTATGTGATGATATAAATTTAATTGGGACTCCTGAAGAGCTCATGAAAGCTGCTGAATATTTGAAAAAAGAATTTGAGATGAAAGATTTAGGGAGAACAAAATATTGTCTCGGCCTGCAGATCGAGCATAAATCAAATGAAATTCTTATCCATCAATCAGCTTATACCGAAAAGGTATTGAAACGTTTTAATATGGATAAAGCGCATCCACTAAGTTCTCCCATGGTGGTTCGATCTCTTGATATTAAGAAAGATCCATTTCGCCCCAAAGAAGATAATGAAATGCTACTTGGTCCTGAAGTACCATATCCTAGTGCAATAGGTGCTTTGTTATATTTAGCACAATGTACTAGGCCTGATATAGCATTTTCAGTCAACTTATTAGCAAGATTCAGTTCTGCTCCAACTCGACGACACTGAAATGGTATTAAACATATTTTACGCTACCTTCGTGGAACTACAGATATGGGTTTGTTTTACTCAAAGGAATTAGCCCATGGTCCTTGTTTAGAAGGATATGCAGATTCTGGATACCTTTCTGATCCTCACAAAGCTCGCTCACAAACAGGGTATGTATTTACATGTGGCAATACAGCGATCTCTTGGCGATCTATAAAGCAGACTTTAATTGCTACATCTTCTAATCACTCTGAGATACTTGCACTCCATGAAGCAAGTCGTAAATGTGTATGGTTAAGATCTGTAGTCCCTCACATTCGAGACACATGTGGGTTACCTCTGATTAAAAGTATGCCAACAACAATTTATGAAGATAATGCTGCATGTATTGCACAAATTCAAGGAGGGTACATCAAATGTGATAGAACCAAACACATTTCACCAAAGTTCTTCTACACTCATGAACTCCAGCAGAGGCATGAAATTGATGTGAAGCAAATACGTTCCACTGATAATCTTGCGGATTTATTCACCAAGGCCTTACCATTGTCAACATTTAAGAAATTGGTATATGGCATTGGAATGCGTCGGGTTTGCGATCAGTTAATTAAGTTGATACTTATCTTCTTATCAGGGGGAGTATTCATTTGTGGACATATGCACGCTGTACTCTTTTTCCTTCGTCAAGGTTTTGTCCCATTGGGTTTTCCTGGCAAGGTTTTAATGAGGCAGTTTCTTTAGTGCGTCCAACACCACTCTAAGATTTACAAAATGTTGTACTCTTTTCCTTCACTAGTTTTTTCCCACTGGGTTTTTCTAGTAAGGTTTTTAACGAGGCACATTATCTTAGTGTGGTGGACATCCAAGGGGGAGTGTTATAAATATTAAACCTTGAGTGGACATTGAGTGGATGTCCACACCCCCTCCACTTTGTGATAATGGGAACACCACTTCATAAGTGGGTTAGGTAATCGCATCATGAGGACCAAATACAAACAAAGATAAAAAGGGAAGGGGAGAAAGAAGAGAATGAAGAGATGTATTTGGAGAGAAAGAAGAGAAGGGGTATTCGGAGAGAATGAAGGGAGGAGATTGAGATAGTGTGTAGAGTTTTGCTGATCCTTGTATAATGTTTATACATTCAGATGGAAATCAAAGAAGATGAATGAGAAATTTATTCTCCTCACAACTTGTTCTAAATTCTTGGTTTTACAACAATAATTAGCCAAGTTGCACCATTCATAACTCACCCCACTTCTGTAGAGACAAAACCAAGGTTCACAGGCCACCAAGTAAGATGAGCACAAGAAAGAACATAACGGAATTAGCTATTTCATCTCTTGCACAATTACCCTCCATGTATATATGTGAGTAAACGACCTTCATTTTTTGAATAGTAGCAATGCAATTTCTCCATTGGTTCTTTAATGGCCATGCAAAGGGGTTTGAAACAATGATTTTGAAGACAAGAAATAAATGAGGTAGAATCACTTTCAATCCATAATTCATGTCAACTATTTCCGCATGCGGACTGCACAGTTAGGATCACGCTCATGAGTTCAGTATAAAAGGCAGCGTGCGTACCAAGACTAAGACCAACCCTTAGCAAAGCCTTTAGGATTTTTGCCCTAACGGCTTAGATATTATGTTAGTTATGATTGCTTTATTAAAGTTTTATTAAAGTCTTATTCGAAAATAGCTTAATGCTATAATGGGCCCCCTGTCACCTTTTTTTTAATATATTTTTTATTACCTATTCTCACATTTCATTTTAACCAAATAGAAAATTGGTTTTGTTTTTGAGTCCCGATCTTAACAAATGTTAATGGTTTGTGAGAAGTTGTACGTAGGTATCTAGATTTACTACGGTTCCATGAACACTCTACTAGGGGTTGGAGTAGGTTCCACATCATAGTTATTAGCCACAAAAAAAAAAAGGTTTCCACATCATAAAACGAAAAAACAAAACAAAACAAAAAAGGGGGATTTGGCCATCAGTCTACCAAATAACACTTATTTAGTATATAGTCAGCCAACTATTTTTTTAACTTACTTAGTCCATTTAAGTCATTACTGACCAAAATACCCTCACCTTCATTTCTTTTTCCCTTCTTCTCCACCTATCCAACAGCCATAAGAGAACCAGGAAAATACCCTCACCCTCACCCTTATCTCTTTCTCCCTCCCCCTCCACTTACTTTATGGCCATAAGAGAACCACCAAACAGTGACAACCTACGGCGACGACAACTGGCCAGATCTGAAGCTCGTCAGTATCGACTTCCTCCAACGACCACCAGATCTGAAGATTTGTCATTTTTCTGATGCCGAACCAGATCTGAAACTCACTAGATCTGAATTCTCATTGCCGACTTTCTCCCTTCCCTCTCCCCTCTCTCTCTCTCTCTCTCTATTCTAAATCTGAAACTCACCAAGAGTTTCTTCTCTCTCTAGTGTTTTCTTCTACCACCGGCAACAACCATTGTCACTAATGACAAGGACGCCTACGATCTGTGTGCATTATCCTGATGCAACATTCTAAAGGGAGACTAGAAACTTGTTCATCTAAAACATCAGTTAATGCTACTGTTGTTGCTGTCTATGTTGGTTTTCTAACCTAAGCAATTCCAATTCCAAATCCCTAGCACTGAAAGCAATTTTCAGCCTACTACCAAGGAGCTACAGCAAAGGTGTTGTGAGGTTAACCTTATTCTGCCACATGATTCCACCCTTAGGCAATGAAGCGGTTGTGGAGGGCGACATAGGTAGTGTAGAACAAGTAGGCATTAACATCGATGATGAACTGAGAGCCAACAGACTCATCCCCGTCTCATCCAATCCACTGGTTGTAAAAGACTTGGTAAAGTATTAAAATTTTACTACGTCATTGTAAAATATACTTCGTAAAATAGTAAAATTTGACTATTTCACTTTAAAATTTTACTATTTTGTAATGTAGTAAAATTTTACTACTTCACTATAAAATTTATTAATTCGTCAAGTAGTAAAATTTTACGGTTTTAATTTTTTTAATAATTACCTAATCAATATGAATCTTTTTTCAAAAATGCCGACGAGTAGGTTCCAAAAAATATGATTTTTTTTTTTAAATAATGGATATGTATATTATAAGTTATAAGCTTTTAAAAATTATAATACTAAAAGGTTAAGTTGGTTAAATAGGGTGCCCTTAATAACAAAAAGGAGAGTGCCCTTAGTAATAACAAGGGTAAACTTGGCATTTTAAAAAAAAGTGTGACTAATTGATAAATAAGTTCAGTCTCCTTGATTAATTGACTTAGAAAAACTCTTACTTGATTAATTGCCAATATTTTACCAAAAAGTGGATTAATCGCCAATTTTCCAAACAAAAAAAGGGAGTAGCAAGTTTGTCATTGTTTGCGTAATTCTATCAAACTATCCTAATTAGGACGGAATTCTAGTTCAAGAGCCCATATTGCAATACCATCCAAATTATGAGTAACTAGTAGTACCCTTACTTTGGGACTTGCCATAGATAAGATACGTTTTCTCTCTCCTCTCAACACACAAGTTCTCTCTTTTTTTTTTATATACATACACTGCTTTTCTCTCTCCTGGCCTCTCTCCAACCCCACTCATCCCCCCCCCCCACCCCAAAAAAAAAAAAAAAAAAAAACTATAATGGATTTCATTTTTGTCATATCCTTATTGTGAACAACTCAACTGGGATTCTAAAAACTATTCAAAAACATATTTTGAATGATGTGTGAGATAATGTTACATGAAATACGATTTACTAATGTCATATTTTCACCATGTCGTACACTAAATTATGAAAATTTATTATATCCATATATTCATGTTATAATTGTGTCATATGTCAAGTCCATACTTGTTAACTCAAAACTATCTTTCTAGTTTTCAAGAGTATGTGAAGACACAAAGAAAAAGGGTGAAAATAGTTGCTCCTTCGGTGTCATTTGATAATATTTTACTTTTTATTTTTTAAATTTTTTTGTTGAGGGCTATCTATTACTATACTATAAAAGAGAGTTTTTGACTGACATCAACACTTTGCTTATGTGTTTCATTGCTAAAGCTTCCCTCCAAATTCCATTCCTCTTCTTCTCTTTGGCCCTACAAATGACCCCACAAATGATGTCAGCAACTTCCCCATAAATAAGTAATTTTTTTTTCTTCCCTCCCCCCCCTAACGGTATAACCTTCCCTCTTTTTCTACTTTTTCCTCATCCCTTTTCCATACACCTTCCTTGCCCCTCTACTTTTCCCTTATACCTTTTTTTTATTATTTAGTATAAGTTTTCTATTACTTTTTGACGGAAGATACTAACTAGATAAGCAATTATTTAGTATGGGTTTTCTATTGCTAATTTTTTAAATAATCAGTTAGTGACTAGATAAATAATGAGTAATCATGGGATCCTGTAAAATCATTTTTGTATTAGTTATTAAAATAAGTTCATAGCACTTTTGTCAGGACATGTAAAAGGAGAATCTTGAGTGTTTGGTTTGTTATAAATAAGCAATTATTTTATTTGGTAAGTTTTCAAACGTATTTGACAACATATTCAATCAAGAATTAAATATTTTTTCCAATAGTTTCCTGATTCGATTTATACTCTTCTAGATTTTGTCTTCAATTAATCAGGTTGTCCCATTTTTTTTTCTTTTTTAAGGGAGTTATAAAGAAGTTGGGTATAGGTAATAACCCCTAACTGTTCAAGACAACTAATGGGAAGATGGACACACACTATTTTATAAGTAAAGATGCAAAGAGTTAAACCATACATAAAAACATGTTGGTCTAACTAAGCTATTTATTGTTTTCATATTCATTTGTGATTCCCGCGCATCACGCAGGTTCATACTAGTAATATGATAATTAGCAGGGGCGGAGGGAGGGGGGTGCCAGGGGGGGCAGTTGACCCCCCTCACTCATTGAATTTTTTTTTTTAGTATACATATTTACTTATATTTTTAAATATGCCCCCTCTAAAATATATTTTTGGTCCCTCTAAAATATCTTTTTGACCCCTCTGATTTTATAATCGACCCCCTTACTCTTCTCTCTTTCCCTTTTTTCCCCTTTATTTAAATAGCACTTACCCATGTTTTACTCAAGTTATGTCTTCTGTCCTTGGGTTATGCCCTCTTTTTGGTTTAATACATATATTATTTCATCAAATATATATATATTATCAATGAATATTTAAGTTTTTGTGTTAATTGTTAAGTTTAAACAATTTTCTTTATTCTTGTTAATTTTTATTATATAAAGAAGGCTACTTCAAATGATTACTTAATGAGTGAGGCTATTGCCACCACATGAAGTACTCAAAGCCCCCCATTAGTTTACACTTTTTGAGGTTTTATGAAAAATATAAAAAATTTTTACCAAAACTATTAACATTGTTCATTAGAAAACATCATTCTGAACAATTTTGTAGAAGAAATTTTTTCCAAAATCTATCATTTAAGTAGACTTTTTGGCAATTTACAATCTCTATTTCATTTTCCATCAAAAATTGACAAAAAGTCTACTTAAATTATAGATTTTGGAAAAATTTTCTTCTACAAAGCTGTCCGGAATGATGTTTTCTAATAAACTATGTGATTATTTTTTATAAATTTTTTTTATATTTTTCATAAAACTTTAACAATGTAAATTAAATAGGGGGTTTAGAGTATTTTATGTAGTGGTAATAGCCTGGCCCTTATTTGATTTATAGAGTTAGAAGAAAAAAATTAAACAGTTACATCCAAACAAAATCGCCCCCCCTAGGACAAATTCCTAGATCCGCCACTCAGTCCTACCAAATCTAAGTACTGTTGCATGTCGCAACCTTGGTTGGATTGGTTTTGAGAGAAGGTGCAGTGTTATTGTTGAGTAGGTAGTAATTTTCCAAATTGTGGGAGAGACTTGTTATCCTAAATTATCTACACATCCAGATACTACTAGGCCACAACTAACAAGTACCAACTGAGATCCTTCTTTTCTTTCTTTTCCATTATCATCTTTTGGCAATTTGGTCTCTTCCTAGAAGAAGGATTTTTATAAATAGACTAAGCTAGCTAATTCTTAACGGTATTCTGCCACCAATTGTGATGAAGAGTTGGCGATCCTCCTCCTCCTTCCTCCTCTTTTGTTTCCTCATTTTTGTTTGGCCTCTTCTTTTGCTTTTACGTTTTTCTAAAGCTCTAACCCATCATATCAAAAACATTTCTTCAGCCTTTGTGGACCTCAAAACAGGAAATATGTTTAAGGAGGTGTGTTCAAAACCAACCATGCAGTACTTGGACAATCACGCGCGAGCACATACTCATGATGCAAAGTCAGCTTGAAGGGGTTGCTTGAGCAGTGTTTTTACATGGATCTGCCAGAGAGAAGGAAAAATACTGACTGGAATAACAGGTTTAAAAAAATTATTAGTGTTGTCCCAAACAAGTGCAAATCGTTCCTAAACCGCACCTTAAGATGTTTGATTAATCCTGGCCATCAAAAGACCTTATTTCAAAGGGAAAAAAACATAAGACTTTTAGACTAACATATACCCTCTATTTGGTTCATGGATTCTACCAAGGAAAAAAAAGGAAGGGAAAAAAAATGAGGAGGAAAGAAAATGAAAGGAAAAGATAAAATCATATCAAGACAAAATTATTTCAATTCTTCTTTTTCTTCCAATTTTCCATTGCAACCAAATGAAAAAAAAGTAGAATTCCTTATATATGTATATTTTTTTTCCTTTATAAAATCCACAAACCAAATAGAGCCATAAGGTAAACTCGAACCAAGTCCTCCACTAGACCAAAGATGCCGGTCGTCCCATGCATTAAGCTACAGCACGTACTTTCACTTTTTCTTTGCAAAATTGCCTTGCCAATATGTGGAAATGGTCATATCCACAAGGAGGGGGGATTGCAAGGACACAAACAAGGTCACTGGCAGAGAGGCTAATAGAACCATCAGAACTAGTGTCCATATCTCTTTATGGCTAAACATAAGATAGAGTGTGGCACTAAAGGTCATCATCATAGCTGTTATAGAGAGAAATAGGGTAACAAGGCCAATAATTAACCTCGTTGGTAGGGCATGGAGAAAATCCGCTTCTGCATAGCGTGCAGTGAGAATGGACAAGAAAATTAACAAGGAAGCGGTGGACGAGAACAGCGAGAGTGCATTTGAGGCACCAAAGATTTTAAAGACTGGGTTGTCGGAGAAATTTGGGGGGCCTTCATTATTGTTGCCACCTGGTACAGTAATGGCTGCCGCAAATGCTATTGTGGCAATGAGTGCTGCAGCGATTGTGCATGAATTCGCCGTGTCTTTCATCCATTTTTCTCCTTTTTTAACCAAGTCCTGGTGTTCCTCAGTAAATAGTGCCGCAGGAGTTTTTCCATTGATGTCTTCTCGCTCTTTATAAACAGGCCTTACCAAATTCTTTACTTCCTGTACAAGAAAAATAAAAGAAAGGAAGTTTGATCGTATCTGCAATTCTGCATGTCTAGCTCTAGGATATGACAAGGAAATTTTTCTTACCTCATACCACTTTAATTCACGTTGCATCTGCAAAGCTGCACCAGAAATGAGATTCAGTTGGCTTGGAGGAGCCAACTTTCCAGCAATACGCAAAAAAGTTTCCTCGCTCATGTCTCTCATCCTCTTTACCGAATGGTTGTGCGCACTCATTTGGTTTAAGAGTTTGAAAACATGTTCACGACGGTTCATAAGTGCCACTTGGAATATATCGTGGTGATCTTTGTCCCAAGACCGAATTGCATAGGGAAACGACTCCAAAATCTCTTCTACAACCTCATGAATCCCTAATTTTGCAGCCAAAAGGACTGGTGGACCAACTATTTCGCTAGCTTTTCCTGTATACGATTCCAAGATATCCGTGCACAAGCATTTTAGAAGTTGACGTGATCGATCATGCATCGTTTTTCTGTCCTGTATACGCTTAATTTGCGGTGCTGCCATTAAATCAATGATGACATAAACTTTCACCTCCGTCTGACCGTCTGGTTTTGAAAAAACTTATGCAGGAAAGTGACTATTGATAACATATGGTACAACTTGATTTTTCTAAGGGTAAAATACATCTACACTCCTTTTATTTACTGACTATTACACTGACCTCTCTTATACTTTCTGAAATTACACTGACCTCCCTTGTCAGAACGGCTTAACTAACGGAGTAAACAGAATGGTGAAATGACCGAATTGCCCCTCCTTTAAAACAGCGTCGTTTCGTTGGGGACGAAGTGAGATCTAGATTTGGTGCGGTAGGGAAGCACCAAACAGCGTCTTTTTCCCTCTTTTTTTTTTTTTTTTTTTTCCTTCTGTAAGATCAAGAAACCTAAATTCAGCAATTTAAAAATGAAATAAAATAAAATAAAAAAAACACATAGAAGAAGAAGGGAGAGGGTAGGTTTCATCTCCGACGAAGGTTGACGCCGGTAGCCATGGTTGTTGATCCAGCCAAACCCATCTCACCCATCCATGGAATTTGTCGACAGCTCTTTTTTTCATTTTTCTTTTTTCTAAATTTAGCATTTTTAAAATTTTTTTTAAAAAAAAAACAAGGGAGAAGGTAGGTTTCATCTTCGATGAAGGTTGACGTC
Organism: Liquidambar formosana; assembly: GCA_039720395.1. NCBI lineage: Eukaryota > Viridiplantae > Streptophyta > Magnoliopsida > Saxifragales > Altingiaceae > Liquidambar > Liquidambar formosana. The sequence continues at coordinate 6,223,562 of CM077830.1, forward strand.
GGTAGCCATGGCTATCCAGCCAAACCCATCTCACCCATCGATGGAATTTGTCGATGGTGGAGAAGTTCATGTGAATGGGTTGCTTCAGATCTGGGTTCTGGTCGCCGTCTCTTGCACACTAGCAAGCTCTTGATTCCTTCTACCAAACCCATTTTCCAACCAGATCTGGGTACTGGTCGCTGTCCCACGCAGATATGATCAGTAGAGGAAAAGAAAAAAAAAAAAAAAAAAAAGGAAAAGAAGAGGGAAGAGGAAGAAGGAAGAAGATGGTTGCCGTCCCACACAGATCTGATCAGCAGAAGAGAAGGAAGAGGGAAGAGGGAAGAGGAAGAAGATGAGGCTACCAACGGAGGGGAGTTCGACGTTGAGGGGGATTGGGAGCAAGAGAGGGGAGAGAGAGGGAAGCACCACTGCCGGGAAATCTTGGCAACAAGCTCGTCCTCACCAATTGACATCATCACTCTGTCAATCTCCAACGCCGGCGAGGGGATAGCCATCCCAAAAAAAAACCCAAACTTGTCAGAAAAAAGTTCGCCATCGAACCAGATCTGGGTATTGGTTGTCGTCCCATGCAGATCTGATGAGCAGAGGAAAAGAAAAAAAAAAAAGGAAGAGAAGAAGAGGGAAGAGGACGGCATTAGACCCGAGCATCGCCGGCGTTCGAAGTTGTTGCAACAGGGGGCAAATTTTTTTTTTTTTGAGTTGTTGCTTCTTCTTTGTGCTTCTTTGCCGGAAAAAATGGAGTTAGCTGAGAAAATGGCATTGAAAAAAAAAAAAAAAAACGCCGGAGGCAGCCATGTGTGCTGCTGCTGCTGCTTCTCTTCTTCTTCTTCAAGTGGATGCTTTGTTTTTTTTTTTTTTTTTTTTTTTTTTTGTTGTGTTATGTTTTGGGTCCTTGGAGATGAACACCATCATCGACGAATCCATCAAACCCAAACGCAGCGTTTTGGTTTCAATAAGGGTAAAATGGGTATTTTAGCCCATTTTTTACATGACGTCAGCATTAGCCGTTAACTTTTTAAACGGATGGAGGAATATGTATATTATTTTCTAAAGTAGGGGAGGGCAGTGTAATTTCAGAAAGGACAAGGGAGGTCAGTGTAATAGTCAGTAAACACAGGGGGTGTAAATATATTTTACCCTTTTTCTAATTGCTTTGGTTTACTAACAAACATCTACTCTCTCGTGATGCCCTTTTTTGTAAAAAACAATGTTGAATTTGTTTTGAGGAAAACATTTTTCTATAGGAAAGAGTTAAGTGTACACAACATTTCTACCATAACCAAACGCGCAAAAAAATGAAAGAAAACGCTTTTTATTTTCCTTTTCCATTCCTACTTGGGGGTTTCATACCTAATCGTCCAATGACTTCCCAAATTACTGCACGCAACCTTTGGCACACTGTATTACAAAACAAAATAGTTAAAATTAGAAAGGATAATGCCAGAACGATTGAGCTTTACAAGAAGTTCATTTGGACTCATGTGGCAATGGTGTCTCTATTGGTGGTTTAGTAGCTATAAGGGTGGTTGTTACATTTCTCAGTTTAATTTTCATAGACTCCCTTAAGTTTTAGTTGGGAGTGGGGGTTTGTTGTTTCCCCTGTTTTGTTGGTCTCCTAGTTTTGTTATTGGGAGGCCAAGCTTTTCACTTGTATCTGTTTTATGTACGAGGATTAAGTCCTTTTGGTTTCAATACATATCATTGTGTACTTCCAAAAAAAAAAAAAAAATGGTGTCCCTTGTCCAATCCGGCCACTGTTTATAAGAGTCAACACCATTGCCAATGAGCTATAGTTCAAGTAAGGTGGAGTTCGGATAGATTATAGGTATGATTCCCCTCCAATCACACATAAACAAAAAATTTCAGACCTACCAGACTGCCATCATATATATATACATACATATCCAACCTTATGAGAATATGCTGATGTAAATTAGCATCATATATAAAGAGTTATACCCCATAACTCACCGATATAAAGGGAAAAATCTCCAATGCATAGTGCTAATGTAACTTACATTGAACCCAGCAAGGTTTTTGGGTATGTGCTTGGGAGCTGTTATTTGGATTCTCTACGTCTCTTCCACCGACTTTCTTAGAGTTCTCAAACTTCACAGGAACACCTTCAACACATATACATGAAAAAGAAGGATAATTACGCTTTTCCTAGTAAACCGCTATTTCAGGTAAAACTTGAATACGCAACACCATCACAGAGGAAAGTCGGTTCAAATGCTCTTCAAATTCCTTATAATGCATGTCCTAAAATTACTACATTATACAGTTGTACGATTCTAAGAATCTCTATGAATCATCTTTCTATTTCAAACTGAAAAAAGAATGATCATGAAAAGAAATTTTTTCAGGTGTGTATATATGAGTTAGGATCAATATATACAATTTTTTACATAAATTCTTACATAAGGGATAACCTATTTTCAATTCATATTTTGTGAATCCCACTGTTGGATTAAGTACTCTTCCCACATAGGTCATGCATGCAAAAAAATCAAGTTGATCCAAGACTTGTTGCCATTCGATCCAAAAACTAATCTTTTTAATCACTAAAATTCTCACATATATGGATGAAGCAGCTTTTAATCTCACATATGTGTGTGTGATGATGATTAGGTGAACATGTGGTGATATAATTTATATTAGCTCTTACATTGGGGATTGTATTTCGTGCATTAGTGAATTACAAGATACATTGAGTTAGGCATGAAGTACAACTCCTATAGGGCATGGTGTTGACATAAATGAATTAGGCACGTGCTTACCTCATTAGGACTATATATATATATAGGATGATGATCAGGTAAGTATGTTCTGATATTACTTATATCAACACCCACATTAGGAATTGTACCTTGTGCATTAATGAGATATGAGAGACATTAGACCAATGCATGGTGCTGATATAACTTATATCAACATGTGCTAATGGGAACATATATATATATATATATATGTGTGTGTGTGTGTGTGTGTGTGTGTGTGTGTGTGTGTGTGTGTGTTTTACTTTTTCAATCTTATTGGATTACTTGGTTTTTAGATGTGGTAGTTTCCGAATAAGATACATGTGCTTCCTACTTAACAAATTAAGCCGTACATAAAATCGAATAGAAAATAGAAGGAATTGAAGACCAATTTTTTCTTGGTAATTAAAAAGAGGGAAGAATATGAACAACAGGGAAAATATATAGATAATTGAGGAGAAAGAATGGAGCTGAGTGGGGGAAACTAACGAGAATAGATGAACCGTTGCAAAGGACTGAGGTGACCTCCACTTGGAAATGCAGAAGGCTTTCCAGCTAACCTACACAAAGCAGTGTTATCCGCGAAAGGTTCCCACGTAGCCAACCCATGGTTACGCTTAAGTACTTGTAGAGCCTCCTCTGTAAATTAAACATCCATGCAATAAGAACAGATGAAAAAATTGGAAGAAAATTCAATAGAAATCAGACGGCTGACCAAGGAAATTAAAGAGGTAATCATATACATACACCCTTTGATCCATTTTATTTGATCATCTTGACTAAATACACATATCATGTCATCCAATTTTTTATTATTATTTTCTTGTGCTAGAATGTAGGGCTGCAAATGAGTTGAGCTTTAGACTCGCAAGAAAACTCGATCAAGGTTTGACTTGAATTTGGTAGATTAGTAAACAAGTCAACCTCAAGCCGCCTTAAAGTTTAGGCTCGTTTAGTAAACAAGCTAGAGCATGACTAAAATTCAGCTCTTTTTGGCTCGTTAATAAGTTTGTTAAGAACTTGATAAAAACTCGTCAATGGCTTAAAATGAGGCTTGTTAATGAGTTTGTAAGTGGGCTTGTTTAGTAAAACAATTAGATTATTTTTAAAAAAATTAAAATATAAAATTAAGGCAGGAGTTATTGGTTTATAAATATATTTTTCACTAAACTTAAAGGTAACAAATAATAGATTGAAAGCACTTTAACGAGCTTAATTAAGATAAGTTTAAAATCGAGCCTAAACCAAGTTTGAGTTTGAGCACGAGCTTCTCTACTTTTTTGTGAGTCGAGTTCGATCACAATAGTGTAGACTCATTGAAAGTTTCGCTCGATAGAAATATACAAGCTTTTTAACAAACCAATTTTAAAAATAATAATTTAAGCCTGTTAAGAACTCGGTTCGATAGTAAACAAACGAGATTTTTAACAAACCAAGTTTAAACACTCTAAAACTTAGCTCGATTTGGTTTGGTTTGTTTGTAATCCTAATAATATTATTTGAACGTCACTGGACTTAATATGATAGTTGATATAATAATAGTAATTTTCTCTTTATAAAACAAAATATAATAATAATAATTTGTTAACTATAGTAATAACATATTTTAAAAGAGTAAAGTAACGATTTATTTCGATTACACTCAAAAGTAAACAAACATTTTAGGATATAATGATATATAAAAGTAAAAATAAAAAATAAAAAAACGAAGGAAATATTACGGACCGTAAAATTCGGCATCGATTAAAAGATTGAGAAGGTCAACGTCGAAGGGATTTGGGTCAGAAGTACCACGGGGTTCATGGGTGACTATCATTAAATAGGAAACCATGTCCCTGTGGCCTTGTCTAGCAGCAAGATGGATAGGCCACCACATCATGCTAGGAATATTAGGCAAGCTTGGGTTTTTGGCCACTAATAACTTGGCTGCCTCAGTATTGCCAAACGCTGCAGCATAGTGAAGGGCCGTCTCGCCCATTTGATTGGTTAGGGTCTCCAGCTCCGTGGTTTCTATCATTTTTAGTAACTCCTTCACAATATATATATGCTTCCCTGTGCCAACTGCTATGTGAAGCACTGTTTCCGAGTCCTCTGTGATCTTGTCTGTCAATGCTTGTTTATTGTCGAAGAAGTTTTTGGCTGTCACCCAGTCGCCTTTGAGCACAGATTTGTACAGTGGCAGGTACTTCCTCAAATATTCATCCTCTTCTTTCTCTGCCTCTGTCATAATTTGTTGCCATTTTTGTGTTAGAAATATATATATATATATATATATATACACACATATATTAGTTTACATTTATTGTTAAAATATTAATTGATTAAATATAACACGCAAACAAATACTCCCTACTATGTAATAGAGACTAATTTATATCAACACCATGTATTAAAGATTGTATCATGTGCATTGGTCTAATATACTAAATAAACCATTAATGCTCAAAATACAACTCTTAATGCGTATGTTGATATAATTAAGTTTACATCAGCACATACTCACCTGATCATCATCCTATAGCACTTCAAAAACTGGTATGACTATCCGCAAATATTCAATCCCATGCCAAAACATCCACTCTTGAATAAATTAAGGAGTTATTTATCAAGACCAGATCTTTACAAAACCAATTTTTTTATATAAAATATAGCTTGATCTGATCATCATTTATATAATCGATATATAAGTATTGTAATCATATTAACTCAAACCACAATGCTCAGTTTACAATTCACAGTTTATCGAAATTAAACTTGCAAACATGTCACAAAATAATCAATATATTTTATACGTTCTCGATATAAGGTATATATGTGATAACCTGAGGTTATAACATATATTGAATCAATCTTCCGTAGATGGGCTAAAAAATGAAGCGAAAATGTTATAAGAGGTGATATCTCATATATTGAATTGTTCTATCATCATGTCTTGCACACTATAGACTAATTAATTCTATATATATATATATATATATATATATATATATATATATATATATATATATATATATATTTTTTTTTTTTTCTTTTTTGCACTAAATATAGGTATCTCAATCTACTTCTGTTGAGGTTTAGGTTCAAATTAGTCCTACACAATGCATAGTCACCTACGAGCCCATACTTCTGATAATAATGGCGTGTAGGTTTGAATTCGGCCAATCCTTGCCATCTACATTCCTCTTGCAAGTAAACTCCTCTATTATCAAAAGGCCCATTAATCACATAAATGTGAGTACCTTAATTTTAACAGACAAGAGTAATAAAGACTATGTAACAGAAAACCCAAAACAAGAAATTGGATATTAAATAAAAATAAATTATGAAATTTTAAATCATCTATATCTAAAATTACGGTGAAAGCGGGATTTTCATCCGTCTTACCAGGCATTTTTCTTGTATCGGTACTCCCCTCCCCCTCCGATTGGAATGGAAAGCTAGCCATCGATCCTAGCGTGAACCACCCACTTCACATGCAAAGGCAACGATTGCGCTGCCTCACTTCTTCTTCTTTCTTTCTTTCTTTCTTTTTGGTCCTACGGATGAACCTGCACCTCACCTCAACAGCCTTATATAGAATCCTTTAAAATTCGTGGGGCCACCGGTTGGAACTAAATTGAAGAAAACGAATGGGTGCTTTTCTTAATTCACAATCTTGCTTTTAGAATTTATGCGTTAATAGTCAGGGAAATTATACAGAGACCCTTGAATTTTTAAAAAATTACATTCAGACTCTACTAATTTGAAAATTACACTTCCACCCTTTTTTATGGAGGTCAATTGAACTAAACCCCCCAAATGTCATATAACTATTACCTATGAAGCATGGACACGGACACGGACACGACACGACACGGATACCTTGACACAATAATTTTTAAAAATCTTAGGACACAATACAGTAGGGATACGGGAATAAAAAAATAAATTAATATATATAATATATTAAATGTAAATATATAGCTTTATTATCCAAATGAAAGAAACACGTAAAATTTATGAAGTTATAAAAACGAAAAATCTCATATACAAGCAAGACATGTATAATTTATAATGACTTAATAAGATTTACGAATGACATTCATGCCAATGTCTTTGTGGTCTAGTGACACTTCTCCTCCTATGTGGGGAGAGGTCTTAAGTTCAAGTTATAGGTTTGTCATTTGTTGATGTAATGAATTTCTTATCCATATACGTTACCAAAAAAAAAAATTTGACATTTCTCTCTTTTTGTGTTTCTGGTTAAGGGCATTAAGGATTTAGGAGCTTAGAACACGAAGAATAAAAGGTCTTTTAGAGCTAAGTTTTAGCTTTTGCAAAAAGCCCCTCAATGGTTTATAATAACTAAATTTGTTCATTTTAAAACAATTTAAAATTTCGTTTTTTGCCCCGTTGTGTCTCAAAAGTGTCCCCGCCATGTCTTAGAAGTGTCTAAGACGTGTCCTGGAAGTGTCCAAAACGTGTCCTACACGTCCAATATTAATAAATTTTTTTTATTTGATGGACACATACGGGTTGTGTCCGACACACCTCGGACACAACCACAACATTCTTGGAGGAGTGTCTGTGCTTCATAGGCTATTACTGACTTAAATTATGTTGCAAACATTTGACAATGTCCATTTTATCCTTAGATGGGTTACTTGCAAAATTGTGGGTTAAATTTATGATACTTGAACCTAAGATCACTTCCTTACCCGAGTGAAGTTTACAAGTGCTACAATCGAACTTGCAATAAATGAGTCCTGTAACTAACAATAATTAAAGAATAAATCTATAATTGTTATAAATATTAAACCTTGAGTGGACATTGAGTGGATGTCCACACCCCCTCCACTTTGTGATAATGGGAACACCACTTCATAAGTGGGTTAGGTAATCCCATCATGAGGACCAAATACAAACAAAGATAAAAGGGGAAGGGGAGAAAGAAGAGAATGAAGAGATGTATTTGGAGAGAAAGAAGAGAAGGGGTATTCGGAGAGAATGAAGGGAGGAGATTGAGATAGTGTGTCTCAAAGAGTTTTGCTGATCCTTGTATAATGTTTATACATTCAGATGGAAATCAAAGAAGATGAATGAGAAATTTATTCTCCTCACAACTTGTTCTAAATTCTTGGTTTTACAACACGTTATCAGCACGAATTGCTCAAGGAATTTGGGAGCAATATCATACTACCACCATCTTCTTTCTTAACCAATTTGGTTGTGATAAGTTGGTAAGTTGGTACGTTCTAAACCAATTTGATTGTGGTAAGTTGGTATGCTCTTAACTAATTTGGTTGTGGATTGGTTTTTACTCTAAATTATATACTTGAATGAATGAATCCATCTTCTCTTCCTGAAGCAAGAGAAGATTTAAAAATAAAACTTGAAGTTTTATAAATAAATAAAAGGAGTGATGATTCATTTTCTCTTCTTGAAGTAAGAGAAAGATTTGAAAACTTGAAGTTTTCTATATGAAAAGTTATTATTTACATGTTATCTTCATGAATGAAGAAACAAATTTCAATCTCCAAAATTTTCTATAAGAAAAGTTGTTGTTCATATATTCTCTTCCTGAAGCAAGAGAAGATTTAAAATAAAACCTGAATTTTTATAATTAAAAAGGAAAAAGGGTAACAATTCATCTTCTCTTCCTGAAGTAAGAGAAAGATCTGAAAACCAGAAGTTTTCTATAAAAAAAAAAAAAAAAAAGAAGTTATTATTCATCTGTTCTCTTCCTGAAGCAAGAGACAAATTTCAAAACCTGAAGTTTTAGAAATAATGAATAAAGTCTCAATTTAATTGAATAAAGTGATGGTCAATGACGACCAAATTAAATTGAGTAATATATTTCTCTATTCTGTGTTATGCAACTTCTTTAGATGCTTGTAAAATTTTGGTGAAAATTCATGGGTGTGTCTTAACTTTTGCTTTAGTTAGCATAGAAGAACACACAAAAATCTGCTCTTGTTTTACTACGAATTGACTGTCAACGTCACCTCTGTTGTCAGTCAACTTCTCTCAGATTGACTGGTAACTTCACTGTATCTGCTTAAAATATGTCATTAGGTAAATATAAAAACCTGAAGTTTTCTATTATAAGAAAGGGGTTATTATTCATATTTCTTTTCTTGAAGTAAGAGACAAATTTCAAAACCTGAAGTTTTAGAAATAATGAATAAAGTCTCAATTTAATTGAATAAAGTGATGGTCAATGATGACCAAATTAAATTGAGTAATATATTTCTCTATTATGTGTTATGCAACTTCTTTAGATGCTTGTAAAATTTTGGTGAAAATTCGTGGGTGCGTCTTAACTTTTGCTTTAGTTAGCATAGAAGAACACACAAAAATCTGCACTTGTTTTACTACGAATTGACTGTCAACGTCACCTCTGTTGTCAGTCAACTTCTCTCAGATTTACTGGTAACTTCACTGTGTCAGCTTAAAGTATGTCATTTTATGATAAAAACCACCAGAAGTGGAATAATAAAATACCAAACCACCAGAAGTGGAATAATGGAATACCAAACCACCAGAAGTGGATTAATGACATATCAAACCATTAGAAGTGGAGCAATGAAATACCAAACCACTAGAAGTGGAATACTAAACCACTAGAAGTGGAGTAATAAAATACCAAACCACTAGAAGTGGATTAATGAAATACTAAACCACTAGAAGTGGAGCAATGAAATATCAAACCACCAGAAGTGGAATGAATATATTTGGTGTGGAAAAATAAAATACCAAACCACTAGAAGTGGATTAATGAAATACCAAACCACTAGAAGTGGAGCAATGAAATATCAAACCACCAGAAGTGGAATGAATATATTTGGTGTGGAAAAATAAAATACCAAACCACTAGAAGTGGAATGACACTGAAGAAATAAGCATCGGTTTATAGAATAAACCTACGAGATAAGTGTTTTAAGTAAATACTTGGTTGAGGTTTTGTGTGTTATACTGTGTTGACAGCACGAACCCATTTTACCATTTAATTCATAACTTTAGTTCTAGTTATGATTTTGAGATGAAACGAATTGGATTTTGTCACTGACTTGTTGGGCTAACATCCTACCAATTTTCGTGTCATTGGGTGACCATTTGATATTTTTTGCGTAATTATTTCGTGGTACACCTGAATCTGGGATTTCTGCTAGACAGCACTAACTCAATATTGAAAAATATTTTTGAATGGGTTTTGCTAGGTATTTCTCTACCAAATTTTGAGGTTACAAAGTACATTTGATATACTTTTAAGTGATATAAACCCCAAAGCCCATTTCTTTTTGGATTGAACATATAAAAATTCATTTATACGCATCACAAATTGTTTTCACTAAAATTTCAGATTTGGTCATTGTACTTGGAGCAGATTACAGATTTTTTGCTACTTATTAGTAGCATTTTGAGAACTAGAGAGACCAACTGGAGATTGTCTCTGCAGCCCATTAAGAATCCTAGCCCCATTTTTGCATGCGGCACTCCCAATAGTGCCAATTGCCTAAGCAAACCTTGAAGAATTGATGAAAGGCTATCTATTAATTCTATTCTGCCATTGGAGAAGTACTAGTGCTTTGGGTAAGTTACTCTAACCGTGGTAAAGATACCTTGGCATATGTATCAATATAGAATTATTTTCTCTATCATATTAAAAAAAAAAAAATGGTCATAAAGCTTTATAAAACAAGTAAATTGGTTTTACTTACTACATGATAACAATCAATTTTGATTTATGAGTTTGAAATTATTTGTTGGCCAATTTTTTGATTATTGTCAAAACCATTTCATCATTAAATTTGATGACCATTGAAATTAAATATTTGTGACCATAATTCTTTTGATATTTGATTCTTTTGAAAATGATCGATTTATTGCAAAATCTTATATAGATAAATATTTTCAAGATACCAAAATGTGACAATACACTGAACAGAGTGGCAAGATTGTGAAAATATTTTAATAATTCTTGCCTTGTAAGTACTATTGTAGGTGTACTAATTACTTCACGTCTATATCTAGTGAATATATGTTCCCCTATATACTCACCTGAAAACAAGCATAATTTATAAACTAGTATACGGGAAATCAAATATGAATTGCAATATGATATTGCAGATCTCATTTCAAGATGATTATTAAAAATATATGTCTGGAAGACAGTGCTATAACTCACACAATCATTAAATTTCCAATATTTATCATTATTCAAAACTATTGTCAATACCATATGAGGTTCATCTAACCTAATTGAAGGTTCCAGAAGAGCAAATATAATATTGCCAAAAAGAACAAAAATTTATGTTGACAATTCTTTATATTCTACCAGAAGTAGAAGAAATGTATTGAGTTTTTAAAATTTACATCGTAAATAGTTATCATATTGAAACCATTAACAATGGAAATGAGGAATATCTTTATATTACCTCTATGATTTTGGGGTAGAAGCTCATATTAAATATTTTCTCTTCTATACGATTATAAGCACAATTGAAACACATGTGGTAGCGCACCAGAAGTGCTCTAACATAAAGATCTTTATACTTTAACATAATCACAATGATGGTAAGGGATGGTAATCACAGTATGGTAAGAATTCACACACCCAAACTCACAAAGTGATGTTTTTACAGCAAGATTTGCAGATTGTCATTTTGATGAAACACAGTTCCCGTCGTTAGGAGGAGGAAATCCACTGATAGAAGAACGACGTGAACTTTCTTGGAATGTACCATCTTTGTCCCATCTTGATCCACGTACTGCTCAATGTGAAACTGAAGTACAGAGGATCACTCATCTTCAGAAGATTGCTAATCAAATGTCAGATGCATTTACAGACGCAGCAAAAATAACTAAGTCTTATATACCGGCTGCAAACACACCAGCAAAGATCAATGTACCAATTGGTAAGTCTACTATTATTGCAGCAAATGAATCATCTACTACACGCCTGAAGCGTGGTAGACCCTTGGGTTCAAAAGATTTAGTTCCCCGGAAGAGGAAAATAAAAGGGCAATAAAATATAGAAAATAGTACTCCGGAAGAGGCTATTGAACAAGAAATAAATATTCCCACAAATTCTGATTTAATAATTCCTGAAGAGGAAAATGTCCCTGAAGAGACAGAAAACAATAAAAAGGCATATGTACATGGAAATGAAGAAATTTCCATAAACTATACATGTACAAAAGAATTGTGGGATCGCTCAGAAGTGGTTATTAATGATGTATTTTCTTTCTCAGTAGCTACTGAAATTTCGAAAGATGATGATGATCTCGAACCACGCACTATAGACGAATGTCACAGTAAACCTGATTGGTCAAAGTGGAAAGAAGCAATCCAAGCAGAATTGGATTCGCTAGAAAAACGTAAAGTATTTGGACCTGTAGTCCTAACACCCAATGATGTGAAACCCGTGGGTTACAAATGGGTGTTTGTAAGAAAGCGTAATGATAAAAATGAGATCGTCAGATATAAAGCTCGTTTAGTAGCACAAGGTTTCCTGCAGAGACCTGGGATTGATTATGAAAAAACATATTCACCTGTAATGGATGCCATTACATTTTGATATTTAATTAGTCTGTCAGTCTCAGAAGGACTTGACATGCGTCTTATGGACGTAGTTACTGCATATTTATATGGAAAGTTAGATGCAGATATATATATGAAGATCCCTGAGGGATTCAAATTGCCTAAAGCAAATACATCACAACCACGAAATATGTACTCAATTAAACTGAGACGATCCTTGTATGGATTAAAACAATCTGGAAGAATGTGGTATAATCGTCTCAGTGAGTACTTAGTTAAAGAAGGATATATTAATAATCCTATATGCCCTTGTGTATTTATAAAAAAATCAGAATCTGGATTCGCCATCATTGCAGTCTATGTTGATGATATAAATTTAATTGGGACTCCTGAAGAGCTCATGAAAGCTGCTGAATATTTGAAAAAAGAATTTGAGATGAAAGATTTAGGGAGAACAAAATATTGTCTCGGCCTGCAGATCGAGCATAAATCAAATGAAATTCTTATCCATCAATCAGCTTATACCGAAAAGGTATTGAAACGTTTTAATATGGATAAAGCGCATCCACTAAGTTCTCCCATGGTGGTTCGATCTCTTGATATTAAGAAAGATCCATTTCGCCCCAAAGAAGATAATGAAATGCTACTTGGTCCTGAAGTACCATATCCTAGTGCAATAGGTGCTTTGTTATATTTAGCACAATGTACTAGGCCTGATATAGCATTTTCAGTCAACTTATTAGCAAGATTCAGTTCTGCTCCAACTCGACGACACTGAAATGGTATTAAACATATTTTACGCTACCTTCGTGGAACTACAGATATGGGTTTGTTTTACTCAAAGGAATTAGCCCATGGTCCTTGTTTAGAAGGATATGCAGATTCTGGATACCTTTCTGATCCTCACAAAGCTCGCTCACAAACAGGGTATGTATTTACATGTGGCAATACAGCGATCTCTTGGCGATCTATAAAGCAGACTTTAATTGCTACATCTTCTAATCACTCTGAGATACTTGCACTCCATGAAGCAAGTCGTAAATGTGTATGGTTAAGATCTGTAGTCCCTCACATTCGAGACACATGTGGGTTACCTCTGATTAAAAGTATGCCAACAACAATTTATGAAGATAATGCTGCATGTATTGCACAAATTCAAGGAGGGTACATCAAATGTGATAGAACCAAACACATTTCACCAAAGTTCTTCTACACTCATGAACTCCAGCAGAGGCATGAAATTGATGTGAAGCAAATACGTTCCACTGATAATCTTGCGGATTTATTCACCAAGGCCTTACCATTGTCAACATTTAAGAAATTGGTATATGGCATTGGAATGCGTCGGGTTTGCGATCAGTTAATTAAGTTGATACTTATCTTCTTATCAGGGGGAGTATTCATTTGTGGACATATGCACGCTGTACTCTTTTTCCTTCGTCAAGGTTTTGTCCCATTGGGTTTTCCTGGCAAGGTTTTAATGAGGCAGTTTCTTTAGTGCGTCCAACACCACTCTAAGATTTACAAAATGTTGTACTCTTTTCCTTCACTAGTTTTTTCCCACTGGGTTTTTCTAGTAAGGTTTTTAACGAGGCACATTATCTTAGTGTGGTGGACATCCAAGGGGGAGTGTTATAAATATTAAACCTTGAGTGGACATTGAGTGGATGTCCACACCCCCTCCACTTTGTGATAATGGGAACACCACTTCATAAGTGGGTTAGGTAATCGCATCATGAGGACCAAATACAAACAAAGATAAAAAGGGAAGGGGAGAAAGAAGAGAATGAAGAGATGTATTTGGAGAGAAAGAAGAGAAGGGGTATTCGGAGAGAATGAAGGGAGGAGATTGAGATAGTGTGTAGAGTTTTGCTGATCCTTGTATAATGTTTATACATTCAGATGGAAATCAAAGAAGATGAATGAGAAATTTATTCTCCTCACAACTTGTTCTAAATTCTTGGTTTTACAACAATAATTAGCCAAGTTGCACCATTCATAACTCACCCCACTTCTGTAGAGACAAAACCAAGGTTCACAGGCCACCAAGTAAGATGAGCACAAGAAAGAACATAACGGAATTAGCTATTTCATCTCTTGCACAATTACCCTCCATGTATATATGTGAGTAAACGACCTTCATTTTTTGAATAGTAGCAATGCAATTTCTCCATTGGTTCTTTAATGGCCATGCAAAGGGGTTTGAAACAATGATTTTGAAGACAAGAAATAAATGAGGTAGAATCACTTTCAATCCATAATTCATGTCAACTATTTCCGCATGCGGACTGCACAGTTAGGATCACGCTCATGAGTTCAGTATAAAAGGCAGCGTGCGTACCAAGACTAAGACCAACCCTTAGCAAAGCCTTTAGGATTTTGCCCTAACGGCTTAGATATTATGTTAGTTATGATTGCTTTATTAAAGTTTTATTAAAGTCTTATTCGAAAATAGCTTAATGCTATAATGGGCCCCCTGTCACCTTTTTTTTAATATATTTTTTATTACCTATTCTCACATTTCATTTTAACCAAATAGAAAATTGGTTTTGTTTTTGAGTCCCGATCTTAACAAATGTTAATGGTTTGTGAGAAGTTGTACGTAGGTATCTAGATTTACTACGGTTCCATGAACACTCTACTAGGGGTTGGAGTAGGTTCCACATCATAGTTATTAGCCACAAAAAAAAAAAGGTTTCCACATCATAAAACGAAAAAACAAAACAAAACAAAAAAGGGGGATTTGGCCATCAGTCTACCAAATAACACTTATTTAGTATATAGTCAGCCAACTATTTTTTTAACTTACTTAGTCCATTTAAGTCATTACTGACCAAAATACCCTCACCTTCATTTCTTTTTCCCTTCTTCTCCACCTATCCAACAGCCATAAGAGAACCAGGAAAATACCCTCACCCTCACCCTTATCTCTTTCTCCCTCCCCCTCCACTTACTTTATGGCCATAAGAGAACCACCAAACAGTGACAACCTACGGCGACGACAACTGGCCAGATCTGAAGCTCGTCAGTATCGACTTCCTCCAACGACCACCAGATCTGAAGATTTGTCATTTTTCTGATGCCGAACCAGATCTGAAACTCACTAGATCTGAATTCTCATTGCCGACTTTCTCCCTTCCCTCTCCCCTCTCTCTCTCTCTCTCTCTATTCTAAATCTGAAACTCACCAAGAGTTTCTTCTCTCTCTAGTGTTTTCTTCTACCACCGGCAACAACCATTGTCACTAATGACAAGGACGCCTACGATCTGTGTGCATTATCCTGATGCAACATTCTAAAGGGAGACTAGAAACTTGTTCATCTAAACATCAGTTAATGCTACTGTTGTTGCTGTCTATGTTGGTTTTCTAACCTAAGCAATTCCAATTCCAAATCCCTAGCACTGAAAGCAATTTTCAGCCTACTACCAAGGAGCTACAGCAAAGGTGTTGTGAGGTTAACCTTATTCTGCCACATGATTCCACCCTTAGGCAATGAAGCGGTTGTGGAGGGCGACATAGGTAGTGTAGAACAAGTAGGCATTAACATCGATGATGAACTGAGAGCCAACAGACTCATCCCCGTCTCATCCAATCCACTGGTTGGAAAAGACTTGGTAAAGTATTAAAATTTTACTACGTCATTGTAAAATATACTTCGTAAAATAGTAAAATTTGACTATTTCACTTTAAAATTTTACTATTTTGTAATGTAGTAAAATTTTACTACTTCACTATAAAATTTATTAATTCGTCAAGTAGTAAAATTTTACGGTTTTAATTTTTTTAATAATTACCTAATCAATATGAATCTTTTTTCAAAATGCCGACGAGTAGGTTCCAAAAAATATGATTTTTTTTTTTAAATAATGGATATGTATATTATAAGTTATAAGCTTTTAAAAATTATAATACTAAAAGGTTAAGTTGGTTAAATAGGGTGCCCTTAATAACAAAAGGAGAGTGCCCTTAGTAATAACAAGGGTAAACTTGGCATTTTAAAAAAAAAGTGTGACTAATTGATAAATAAGTTCAGTCTCCTTGATATAATTGACTTAGAAAAACTCTTACTTGATTAATTGCCAATATTTTACCAAAAAGTGGATTAATCGCCAATTTTCCAAACAAAAAAAGGGAGTAGCAAGTTTGTCATTGTTTGCGTAATTCTATCAAACTATCCTAATTAGGACGGAATTCTAGTTCAAGAATCCCATATTGCAATACCATCCAAATTATGAGTAACTAGTAGTACCCTTACTTTGGGACTTGCCATAGATAAGATACGTTTTTCTCTCTCCTCTCAACACACAAGTTCTCTCTTTTTTTTTTATATACATACACTGCTTTCTCTCTCCTGGCCTCTCTCCAACCCACTCATCCCACCCCCCCACCCCAAAAAAAAAAAAAAAAAAAAAAACTATAATGGATTTCATTTTGTCATATCCTTATTGTGAACAACTCAACTGGGATTCTAAAAACTATTCAAAAACATATTTTGAATGATGTGTGAGATAATGTTACATGAAATACGATTTACTAATGTCATATTTTCACCATGTCGTACACTAAATTATGAAAATTATTATATCCATATATTCATGTTATAATTGTGTCATATGTCAAGTCCATACTTGTTAACTCAAAACTATCTTTCTAGTTTTCAAGAGTATGTGAAGACACAAAGAAAAAGGGTGAAAATAGTTGCTCCTTCGGTGTCATTTGATAATATTTTACTTTTTATTTTTAAATTTTTTTGTTGAGGGCTATCTATTACTATACTATAAAAGAGAGTTTTGACTGACATCAACACTTTGCTTATGTGTTTCATTGCTAAAGCTTCCCTCCAAATTCCATTCCTCTTCTTCTCTTTGGCCCTACAAATGACCCCACAAATGATGTCAGCAACTTCCCCATAAATAAGTAATTTTTTTTTTCTTCCCTCCCCCCCTAACGGTATAACCTTCCCTCTTTTTCTACTTTTCCTCATCCCTTTTCCATACACCTTCCTTGCCCCTCTACTTTTCCCTTATACCTTTTTTTATTATTTAGTATAAGTTTTCTATTACTTTTTGACGGAAGATACTAACTAGATAAGCAATTATTAGTATGGGTTTTCTATTGCTAATTTTTTAAATAATCAGTTAGTGACTAGATAAATAATGAGTAATCATGGGATCCTGTAAAATCATTTTTGTATTAGTTATTAAAATAAGTTCATAGCACTTTTGTCAGGACATGTAAAAGGAGAATCTTGAGTGTTTGGTTTGTTATAAATAAGCAATTATTTATTTGGTAAGTTTTCAAACGTATTTGACAACATATTCAATCAAGAATTAAATATTTTTTCCAATAGTTTCCTGATTCGATTTATACTCTTCTAGATTTTGTCTTCAATTAATCAGGTTGTCCCATTTTTTTTTTCTTTTTTAAGGGAGTTATAAAGAAGTTGGGTATAGGTAATAACCCCTAACTGTTCAAGACAACTAATGGGAAGATGGACACACACTATTTTATAAGTAAAGATGCAAAGAGTTAAACCATACATAAAAACATGTTGGTCTAACTAAGCTATTTATTGTTTCATATTCATTTGTGATTCCCGCGCATCACGCAGGTTCATACTAGTAATATGATAATTAGCAGGGGCGGAGGGAGGGGGGTGCCAGGGGGGGCAGTTGACCCCCCTCACTCATTGAATTTTTTTTTTAGTATACATATTACTTATATTTTTAAATATGCCCCCTCTAAAATATATTTTTGGTCCCTCTAAAAATATCTTTTTGACCCCTCTGATTTTATAATCGACCCCCTTACTCTTCTCTCTTTCCCTTTTTTCCCCTTTATTTAAATAGCACTTACCCATGTTTTACTCAAGTTATGTCTTCTGTCCTTGGGTTATG